>JPJU01002464.1:0-25105 GCA_000750735.1 Pseudogymnoascus sp. VKM F-4246
CACGGAATATGCATCAAGAGCTGCTCATCAGCATCGCTCCCCAACTCTGGGCTCTCCTCCAGTCGCTCCGCCCATGTCTTCTTGACTACCGCCGCGCCAGACCCGGGCGGAGCTTCGTTGAGCGTCCGTATGGCATCGAAGTCGATATGTTGGTACAGCGAGTGCTGGATCGCGGGGGTAATGTCGTCGCTGTGGTCGTGGCCGCCGTCGCCGTGGGAGTGCCCGTGGTCGTGACCATCGTGCTCATCGTGACAGTGATGAGACATTGTGAGGAAGGGTGTATGGATTGGAAATCTTGTGATGGGCCTGTGCTTGTCTTGTTCTGTTTGTCGACGAGGTGGGGGGTTGGGTGGCAAGGCTGGGATGCTTTCAGCCTTGTGGATATCAAAAGCGCGAGGCTGTGATAATTGTAAGCCGTCAGGAACCAGGAACAAGTGGAGTCAGATTCAGTGATTGAGAGATGAGATTATTCGCATTGGTAACTAAGAGGTATTCTATGTACAGAGTAAAGACTTGGCCATATATATATAATTTCCGGGCTCAATTTCATCAACTTCATAACCGTCGCTTTTCGCTCACAACCAAATCAACTCATAACTCATCACGCTTGCTAGTTATGCAAATCCCGCTCACTTCCAATTGCTGCTAACAGTCGCAGTCTTCTCGCATGACACCGGAACCGTGTACTTGCGGTTGGGGTCAGACTCCCAGGTAACCACACCATTCGAAGCAACGTTGATGAACTTGTACTCGACTATCAATCCAGCGGGAAGGTCAAGGGAAACGCTCCACACGTGGTCGCTATCCGTATATCCACTCGCGGAAAGGGCAACGGCGTTGGCTGTATTCCAGCTACCAAGTTGGGTAACAGATCCGATGATCTTGATGATCTGGCCGGGCTGCGTAGTCACTACTTCTTTGAAGGTGACGGCTACTGTTGGAACGATCAGGCAGGAAGTTGAAGATGGCACGGGGGTAGTTACTGTTGTCGTTGGGCCTCCAGTTCCAGGGGTCTGGTTTGCGGGGAATGTGGTATCCGCGGCCTTGGAGTAGGATCCACCGAACGCGGAGTTACCACAGTCACCATCGGGGACCTTGTTTCCGCTGGTTGAGCCCCACGAGGCAGGGACGATACCAGCTCGTCGGTCAGTAACGCTGAGGAACGATGCATATGACCATGTAAGGTCGGTGGCGGAGAGTGGCGTTCCGTTCGAGCGGTCGAACTGCTCAGCAAAGTCTCCACTTGAGGGTGTATGTTCTTGGGCCTTGGCCATATAGCCATCGGCGTAGACCTTTACCGCTGCGACAATTGCGGCGAATTCTGTGCTGGACTTCTCATATGTTCCGACTGCCGCCGTAGAATAAAGATCCTTGAAAAAGCCCAAAGACACGTCAGTAATGGCGATAGCTCCGACTGAGTCCCACTGGTAAAGAGCGTCATAAAGCTGTTCGGCGGCGGCAAAAGTGGCCAGATACCAAGGGTTTCCTTTAAAGTAGACGTCTTCTGAATAGCGGCCAACTGCGACGGCAGATCCTTGGGCAATCCCGGAGTTGATGGGGTATATGGATCTGAACGAGTCGGTAACAGACTTGTGGTTTGCAAGAGCTCGGTCGGAACATCTAGAAAGCGTCAGCAACAGTATAGACACTCTTGAGGCATTCATAACGTACGGTTGGAATGTAGGAGCATCGCACCCGCCCGCGGGGTCGAAGTTGTGGATGGAAGTTAGGATAGAGTTCACATCCTTCCCAGTACGTCCGTTATCGACGTTTATGTTTGAAACGATGTACTTGCCCTCGTAATGCCAGTACTTTTGCTGGTAGCAAAGGATTTGGGGTGCAACGGTCGCACAGTTGTCGCAGGATTTACCAAGTCTAGCAGCGAATGAAATACCCTCTACAAGAGCACGGTGCTGAGCGGCTGTGGTGAAGAAAGAATTTCCATTCACCTCTTCCCACAAGTCAAACCCACCCTGATTCCTACACTTGATTAGCATAGTATAAGACCTCAAAAACCAGCACTTACCAGTATTGAACAACATAAGCAAGATCATTGGCAAGGACTGGCCAGATTGCGGACTCTGCAGTGGCAGAGTAACCATTGTCAATAAGCCAGTTTCCGTAGCCGATCAGAACCGCTGCTCTCAAAGCTGGCCCATCACGTTGGGGGCGACCCCAGTCTCCCGTGAAAGCAGTCAGGTTAACCTCGAACTTTGGTTCTCCAAGCCCAGCCCCATTATCGAGTGAACCGGACGGGTTTGAGATACCCTGAAGCTTGGCTTGTGCAACAATGTAATTCTGAACTTGAGCCTGGAGGCTTTCAGAGTATTCGTTCCCAAACTTATCCAGGAGGTATTTGAAGACAAGAGCTGAATCTCGTGACCAGGTATACCAGTCTAGATTTTGTCAGAGAGACCCATCAGAGGTGGTTTGGAATAATCACAAGGTGGCTCGGCTTTGCTTGGGGAGGCAACAACTGCCCCCGATGCAACACCCTGGGCGTTGCATCCCTCTGTACCGATATTACAGAGCAGTTTCTTCAAGGAATAAGGGCCTTGGGCCGTGATCCAGGAATCAAGATCACGTTTCTCGACATGGGCATCGCTAGTACCGGGTAAAGCGAATGCGCTTTGGAAGGCCAGAAGGCCAACCAAGAGAGCAGGGCCAACTCCAAACATGATGAAGGAGATGGAGAATGGATTATGGCAAAGGCGAAGTGAGATCGGCGAGGATGAGGGAGCTGAATGAAGAGCGCCCTCGTGCGGTTTATATAGAAGATTTGGGTCTTGGACCCGTCTATTCAGAGACAGGTGTCAGTGGGGTCAATACGGGCCGAGAATGAGGCCTGAGAAGGCTCCTGGATGAGCCATATCGTACCTAGATGGAGGCGCCATGTCCTCAGCAACCGCTAAAATGCGGAAATGATGATGCGACAGTGGACGCTATCTATCTGGATGGCAGACTAAGAAGTGGGCTCCAGTCGGCGTTTGTGGCGTCGAGTGCGACTTCATGTCGGCACCTGAGCCAAAATGTCTCACTTGCCGCAAATGTCCCCATTATCCCACCGGCATCATCTGAGCACCTGTCTTTTTATCTGATGCTATACCAAGAGATAAATATGGAAGCTACGACCTGGATAAGTCATCAGGTAGTTGGCAATAGCGCGGTGGATTTCAACTTGGGTTGTTTCAGTGCATCGCGATTAACATGGACAGCTTACAGTTGTCTCGTGAACGGAGCACCTCGTGAGGGCATCGCATCGTAGACGCAAGGACCCGCTCTGCAGATATGCGGCGATGCGGGGTCCCCATATTGATTTCCACGTGCGCGGGGAAAACACTTTACCATCAGAGTTTCCCATAGGACGTGTACTCGTGAACGGGTGAAAACGGCCCTTTTCCATGGGCTTTCCAAGCACCACCAATCCAATTTATCACTGTCTGCCGTTGACGCGCAGATCGTGCACTCTAATATAGTGCCCGTCCGCTCTTTCCATTGAAGCTTTGCCGATCAGTAGTTTATTCACATATATGGCCGAGATTCGGCAGCTAGCGATGCGCGTACAGGTTCATCACTCATATGTCAGGTCGCTTCGCAGATCTCTCCATGCATCAGCCGCTCCCCGAAGAAATGCCGCTAAATAGTCATCTTCATCATGCTGCCAGGTGTAGCCTTGGCCTATCAAGGAAGCCGATCATACATGGTATTGACGCATCTTGGCTGTCTAGACGGGCCTACGACGTGATTCACAGCCAAGCCGCGACTTCAATAAGCTCTAAAAAAAGTTCCAGGCGGCCCCGACACGCCTCCGATTGCCTCTTGCTGATGTGCGAGGAACCACAGCCGGTGGCTGTATGTGAGAAAATGCGTTTTGCATGTTGTTTCTCGCATGTGGGGTATGAACGGTGAGCCACTATCTTCAGGAACGGGCCGATCAAACCTTTATTGGCAGCATTACTTATCATCAAAAGCGCCATGCTTGCCCAAAGTGCATCAAAAAGGCTTCGAAGGTGGCTAACGAGACGGAACAGCGCGCCAACTTGTCCACGCTTTCTGCACAGTCTAATTTGGTCCTATTAGTAGTCGGAGCAGCACCTAATTGTTGGTAAGAAAGTGAGGAATATCCCATGGCGCACATGTGAAGGCATCGTCGGTTTGGGAACGCTACTCGGTGAGTGGAATATGCGAATAAGCACTCTTCCAAACTGCCCTAGACTGCCATATCCCGCTGTACAACCAGTAAAACAATCACTGCCTTCAAATTTGGTTTATAATGTGAAAAAGTGAAGGCGCGTGGAAATATGAATAGTTGTTGAACCTAAACTGGCTTAGCTTAGTAAGCTAGCGCAGCCGCCCGTCATGCCAAGATATGAAATTGGTAGCCTCATGTCGCCTCGTCGTTGTTGCCTCCATCACAACGGACTGGATTTAAACGTACGCAACCCTTCCAAAGTCCACCCACTCACAACACAATATGGCGAGCGCAATATCTATCGAAGAAACGAATCGACTTCGTATATCTTTGGGACTTGCGCCTTTGCCGGTACCAGGAGCCGGACCAGTTTTTAAAGACGCCACCAAATCCTCTCCGGAAGACGAAGAAGTGGCAAGCACTCTTGAGACGCGACAGGCAGAAAGCTACGCGAATTACAAGAGGATTCAAGACGCCGAAGATGCCAAGCGCAAGCGCGAAGCAAAAGCAGAGGCCATTAAAAAGGCTCGCGATGCTTCGAGACGATTCGCCAAACTGGAAGGCAAGGGCCTAGGAGAAGCCGAGGGCGATGAAGATGCAAAGAGCTGGCTCATCAAACAAAAGAAACGCCAACGCGAGATTGAAAAGGCACGAAAGCGCGAGAAGGAACTGGCAGAGGCTGAGATAGAAGCGGAATATACAGAGAAAGACCTCGCAGGAGTCAAGGTTGGCCATGAGCTGGGCACGTTCCAGGAAGGAGAAGACCACGTCCTTACCCTGAAGGATACAACTATTGATGAGAACGAGGAGGAAGGAGATGAGCTGGAGAACACAGATCTGAGGGAGCGAGAGAAGCTGAAGGATTTGTTGGAGTTGAAGAAGAAGAAGCCGGTTTACAACCCCAACGATATCGATGACTCGGAGGATAGGACAATCCTATCGCATTATGATGTTGAGATTGACGGCAAGAAGAGCAACAGGTTTACTTTGGATGGCCAAGGAAGCACGAAAGAGCAACTGGAGGCGATGAAGAGCGGTGCAGGCCAGCCGAGGAAACCAAAAGCCATCAGCCTTGATTTTTTGAGTAAGTCGTTGCACAGCTATTGGGAACGATTCAGTGCTAAATTATTTCAAGAGGACGAGCCATCGTCTGATTATATAGATGCAGCGGATATCAAGATCCGCAAGCCAAAGAAGAAGAAGGCCAAGTCGACAAGGCAGAGGGCTGTCGATGAAGACGACATCATCCCTTTAGTGGACGAAGCACCAGCCGATAGCAACGACATGGAGGTTGACTCGGGAGCCGCCACCATAAAGAAGCGGACATACGAGGACGTCTCGTTCGTTGATGACGATGACCTACAAGCGTCGCTTGCTGCACAGCGGAGGAATGCACTCAAGAAAAGGAAGCGGGTCAGGCCAGAGGATATCGCAAAGCAGCTTCGCGAGGAAGCAGCTACCCCGGACGGTACTGAAGAAGAGGAGGCGACGGGACTTGTGATAGATGAGACATCCGAGTTTGTAGCCAATCTTCAGAAACCCGAGGAACCAGAGGTGAAGAAGCCGCGCCCTGCGCCACAACACACAGAAGTCGCCACAGCTATGGGCGCAGAGTCAGATGAAGATGGAGATGTTAATATGGAGCAGCAATCATATGCTAATGTTGAAGACCAAGAGGATCTGGAGGAGCGCCTCAAACGCGAGGAGGAGCAAATTTCGAGCATGGGAGTGGACGATGAAGCCACCCTTGATAAAGGCCTTGGATCGACGTTGAAGCTCTTGAAAGATAGAGGAATTCTCAAGACATCAGAATCCGGCGACCGCAATGCCATCTTCAGGGAGAAGCAACTTTTCCTTGCCGAGAAGCAGCGGAGAGAGGCTGCTGCCGAACTCAAGGCGCGCCAGCAACGTGAGAGGGATCGTGCCACCGGACGCCTCGACAGAATGTCGGCGCGAGAGAAAGAGGACTACGCCCGCCAACAGAACACCTACCGTGACCAACAGGAGTCGAGGCAACTTGCGGAGCATTTCAATAAGGAATATAAGCCAAATGTGGAGCTCAAATATACTGATGAGTTTGGGCGCAACATGAACCAGAAAGAAGCCTTCAAGCATCTTAGTCATCAGTTCCACGGCAAGGGAAGCGGCAAACAGAAGACTGAGAAATTATTGAAGAAGATTGAGGACGAGAAGAGGAGAGAGTCACAGAGTTTACTGGACTCTAGCCAACTGGCGGGTATGAGCGGCGCCGTTGGCCAACAGCTGAAGAAGCAAAGGCAGGCTGGTGTCAGGCTTGCTTAATGTCTTGTACGATGGATGTTGAATCTATATAAAGGTGCAAGCCCCAAATAATATCATGGAATTCACTGCTGACACAATCTTGATGGCATTTATGACATACTCATTTTCGACATGGATGAAGGTAATATGTTGTTTTACATTGATCGTACAAAGCCAAACCGGCCCATATTTCTAATATCCCTCTATATCGTAACCTTCCCTGGCTTTTCACCCTCAGCCATAAACTGTATATCCTTGGCTTCAGGCTCGTCCTCGCCAATATCAATCTCCACATCCTTAGCCAATGCATCATCGTACCTCTGTATCTCCTCTGCGACCTGTTCTTGCGTGACGGGTAGTCCATCCTCTCCAATAAGCACCTCCTCCTTCGGCGGCAGGCCCAGCGCCTCGCGCTCGGCTCTAAACCTCTCCTTAACAGACTCGGACTGCATAACTCTCCACCTCAGCTTCCATCCCCCCATTCCGAGCTCCTTGATCCTTCCCGCCTTGTCGCCCAGCAGATATTCATCAAGTCCACCACACTTATCGACCGTCCTCAGCACCCTAGCTGTGACTCTCAACCTCAAGAACTTGCCGAGTGCGACACTCCACAGGCGCTTCTGGTGCACGTTCACACGCCAGTAGCGGCGGGTCTTGATCTCGTTCTTATCAGACACCATGTTGCCGAAGCGGATCTTCTGCATGCCGTAAAGGCCGAAGTTGGACTGCTTGTACCATCTCGAGGCTCCGTAGGGATATGGCGGGATGGCGCTGTGTTCGAATGCCAGGCGCTTTGCCGTCGACTTGGCGAGGGTTTGGGGGGTGGTGGAGAAGCAGCGCCTGAAGGAGAGGGCTGGTTGGGAGGGGAGCCTGGGCGGCATAGCTGTAGTGGCTCTGTGGCGTTGCGCGCTGTCTGTGAAGAGATTGGCGGTCGAATTGGGAGTTGCTGCTACCGTTCTTGAGGGTCACCCCGTTGATGGTCTCACGAACATTTCTCTGGGATGCGGAACAATAATGGGCCGAGATCCGAATAATTACGTGGGCACGTGATTTATTAGATCTCTCACATGTCTCCCATCTCAGGTATATTTCAGAATTTTTATTCTATAATCTTTTGGAAACGGTTTTCTGTATTATATGAGAAGCATTATGAATAGTATTAGGTGTCAGTGTGTTCCTGATGTTATTCTTCTCTGACATGGCCAAAAACTGCTCTTAGTTTTGAGAACTCCACTAAAAACGGCCGGACTCGGCCGAATCACGGCGGACGAGCTGACATATCAGAAGGATGATGACAATTCAAGACAACCAGGCGCACAACATATAGAATTAGGGATGTGGGCTTGTCAGTGTTTACATATTTGTCCATATAAGGCTGACGGAATCTCACCGGTTTCATGATGTCGCCGTCGCACACTTCCAACGATGCAAATGACGAGCACCGTGACAAGAGAGTCCGGAGAGTAAGAAAGGGGACGCGAAGCTGCTGGGAGTGCAAGCGTAGGAAAATCAGGTGCATATTTGGCGACGATAATGAGCCCACGTGCAAAGGATGTCTAGACAGAGGCACATCATGCGTTTCTCAGGAGTTCCTCGATGATGCCGAGCGCTCAAGTTCAAATAATACTGGACTTGGCCAGCGGCTTGGCAGGGTTGAAGAGCTCCTGGAGAAGCTGATAACGAAGGTCTCGCCCAGCAACGATAGGTCTACTACTCCTGGCGATGAAGAAGACAGTCTACAAGCATCATGCATAGGTATTGATGTAATCATGCCGTCTGACGATGGCCATACTGAAAATGGAAATGCCCCGATCATGTCTCTTTTTGACAACAGTGTGGTAAGTTAGGTCTGTCTCTCTCCTTGTAATTGGCATTGACAGGAATAGTTGAGCCGACCTCCTGTTCCACAACAGGTGCGGCAAATGCCTACACCAGGCTCCACAACCAGCTGCTCATCGATGGAGATCAATAACAAGATAGACACTATTCGTCGTACCTTGTACCGTCTCCTTCCCTCGCAGGCAGATTGTGATACCCTGACAAGTCGTGCCAACGAATGGTGGTACCTGAATAAGTTTTTATCGCAGCTTTCCGTTCAAAACGAGGACAGGATGTATGGTATCCCTCCTGTTGTGGTGGATGCAGTCCGGGCATGGCACCCAGCAGCTATAGCAAGGCTCCTGCTTGCTCTTTGCCTCTGTGTCCAACAATCAGAAGAAGGGTCCAAATTGAAGGCCCTCGAGATGCCGGCACCTCTTCTATGGATGGAGAAGTGTGTGACAATCATTACGAATACCGTGACGTCTGATGACGAAATTGTTGGAAATGTGGAAGGCCTCGAGTGTCTCATCTTGGCCGGGGGCTTCCAGATCAATTTGGGAAACCTACGGAGGGCATGGCTCAGCTTTCGTCGAGCATTGAATATCGCGCAGCTGATGGGCCTGCATCGCTCCCCTGCTAATAAAACCAAGCGTGATCGTTCGGTACCTTTATCACCTGATGATATTCACCGCAGCTATATCTACTATCATCTTTTGAAAGGCGACATTTATCTGTAAGTGATTTGCATACCGCCATTTTCTCATCCTATTCGTCACTAACACTATACCAGAACGTTGCTGCTCGGCCTCCCCGCTGCCGTTGCCAAAGACCCCTATGCGGGGCAACCAGAGGGCGCGTACGACTCCTTGAGTCCAGAAGAGTCATATATTAAGCAACTCAGCGTCGTTGCTCTCCGCGTTATCGAACGCAATTCCACCGGTGAATCAAACGCCTACGCTGAGACACAGCAGATCGATGAAGCACTCGAAACCTTGAAGCATACCATGCCTCAAGAATGGTGGCACGTACCAACAGATGTAGAGTACGCCAAAAGGATGAACTCTCCAGGTCTAACAACGGAGATGGACCGCCTGATGGGCCAGCTGTGGCACTATCAAATTGAAACTCTGGTGCATCTACCATTCATGCTACGCTCAGCCACCGACAGACGTTACGACTACTCCAAGATTTGCTGCCTCAGCGCCTGCCGAGAATTAATACAGCGATGGATGTTGCTCCGGAAGTGCCCGGATCAGCCGTTCATATGCCATATCGTCGACTTCCAGGCCTTCATGTCCGCCATCATCCTCCTCCTCGGGCTCATGGGTCCACCAAGCCAGGGCATCCTAGACCCATCCCAGCGCGACGAGGATAAGCGCATTGTAGACGACCTCATCAAGTCGCTGGATAACACGGCCTTTGCATGCAGCTTTGCCCTTGGCAAGCAATGCGCAGAGGTCCTCAAAACCCTCATCTCGACAGACCTGAATGGGTTGACAGGCAACCTGCGTCTCAAGATTCCATACTTTGGCGTCCTCACGCTCGTCTCGGGAGCACAGGCTGCAAACGTCGAGAAGCAGTCACCGATCACACCGGCCTCGTACACCAAGGAGACCGGCTTGCCGACGCCACGACCCCCTGTCTGGTTGGGAATGCCGGGAATGGGGGAGACTATGCCTCCAGCGCCTGTGCTGTCATTTGCGAGCACACAGTTTCCCGGGATGGATGAACTGGGTATTGACGGGGGGCTGTCGGAGTGGCAGTTCAGAGACTCGGATATAAGGGTGTTTGATAGTCTCGCCAACACGGATGTTGAGGGTAATTGGGGGTTTGGCGCTGTGTAGAATAGGGGCTGGATCTCTACGCTTTAGATTGCAAGGAGTACTGTGATATACGAGGCGTACTGACCGGCGCTGGCGGGGATAGCGGTACTTTGAATTCCTAGAACATAGAATAATCGCCAGATATCCCAACTCCATATTTGTATTTGATAGTAATCAAGTTACTATTAGCTGATATTAGGCACTAATGACAGACGAAATGCTGCTAATGTCTCTCCTCCGTGAATGCCATGATAGTAACTCTCCTTAAAGAATCTTATGTTAGTAGCTGTCCCTAATGAACCCTATGTTAGTAACTGAGCACAAGTAATATCACGTCAGTAACTGTCCTTAATGAACCCTATGTTAGTAACTATCCTTAAGTAATGTTGCGTCAGTAACTGTCCTCGATTAGCGTTATCCGAGTAACTGTCTTCGATTAATCTTGTGTTAGTGACTGTTCCTCTAGCTTACGTTTACGAACACTATCACTAGGAGTCCGATATTCAGTAACTGGCATTCTCGTTACACATGGTAGCAACCCATATCTAGTAAACAGCGTACAGAGTCTGTGCTAGCCACGAGAAACATCAGTGTCTCTTCCTACCCCCTTCAGCTATAGTTCTTATGAACACGACATCAAGCAAAAGGCACCGACTGTTTGTTTCAAGTTTTTAATATTTCATTTAGAAATTTAACGCCGTAAGGTACTATATACAGTATGCACCCGTTTTTACAAACGAAACTTCCCGTCCAGGGCCACAGATAACATTTCCATCTACTTCCTGTACCACATCCTCGTAATGCGAGTGTGCCTCATCTTTTTTTGGAGCTGGAAAACGCCGTACATCAAAGCCTCCGAGGTTGGCGGGCATCCAGGAACGTAAATATCCACGGGAACGATGCGATCGCACCCTCTCGTCACACTGTAGCTGTAGTGGTAGTATCCGCCGCCGTTGGCGCAGCTTCCCATAGAGATGACCCATCTCGGCTCGGGCATCTGATCGTACACTTGTCTCAAGGCCGGGGCCATCTTGTTTGTCAAGGTGCCGGCAACAATCATGACATCGGACTGACGGGGAGAGGCACGGAAAATGATACCGAGGCGATCCTGATCGTATCTTGGGGTGGAAAGATGCATCATTTCGACGGCGCAGCAGGCGAGACCGAAGGTCATGGGCCACAAGGAGGACTGGCGGGCCCAGTTGGCAACTTGATCGAGAGTTGTTCTGAGAGAAAGGGTTAGCTGGAATCTCTCAATGGACACACAATTGTGCCACAGTATATAGATATGGGGGAATTGAGCACGTACAATGCGTATTGCATAGCACCCTTCTTCGGCTCCTGGCTGGGCAGAAGCACCTCGCGCTTCGGCTTGCCGGTCACGCCAATGGGGAAGCCCGACGCATTTTGTGAGGTGAGTGCGCTCGCAGTCTTCGATGCCGAGGATGAAATCGCGGCGATTGACCTATATGGGATAATGGCAGATGTGGGTTTGGCTACACCGGACGAGTTAGGATTGTGGCGACGCGGGCTGTAGTGCAGGCAAGCTTACCACGCAGAGCCAATGCGGCGGCAGGCCGTGCGGACGACAGCATCTTGTCTGTGCCTCTATTGTATATTGGCAGAGTAATGGAATCGAGGGGCCGCACGGGATGGAGAGCGAGGGGCGTTGGGGTCGACGTCGCGAACTGGAGGCTCTGAAGATTCAATGATGCTCGGTCGTAAGAACGCTAAAATGTGTGGACCAATGAACGTCGCTTAATTGCAATCGCTCCCGAGATTGTCCCCTTGCGAGAAAGCTCACCAAAACCGGCCACATAAACTCACAATAAACAGAAAATTATGTACTTTATACAGAAAGTTGCATTTCAGGTATAGCTGTTAATGTCATCCTTATAAAGAACACATTATTCATCTATAAAACACTATCCTAACGCTTCAAACTCCAGAAATGCCCTAACCACACAATGCTACCCCTCTACAACTTGAAGCCACCTGCACCGTTTGTGATCTGTGCGGCCTTTATCTTGTTCCCCTCCACATCCTTGATATCACCCCTCCTGCCAATGACCTTCACTCCAGCCTTCTTAAGCTCATCAACAGTTTCTCTCTTCTCCTTCGCCTTCTTGCCCTCGGGCCTCTTGTTCTGAACCTCACCACCCCTCTTCTTGATCCTCTCCTTCTCGCGTCTACGTCTCCTCAGCTTCTCTTCCCTGGTCATCTCCTGTCTGGCAATAGGAGCACCGCTCTTCGGGACTATTTCACCCTTGTCCACTGAATTCTTATCCTTGCCAGCCTTGTAGATCTCCTGAGGTGCCAGCATGCTGTCAGCGCCAGATATGCCGCTTGCCATTGTGGGCTGTGCGTCCTCCATGTTGACGGTCGCCACATCAGCGACGACAGTCAAGCTCGGAGCAGGAGGTTTTGGCTTGTAGTGCCAGCTGCTGAGAGCATCCAACTTGCCGCAGACATCCTTCCAAAGCCCTTCGATTTCGAGATGTTGCTTCTTCAGCTTGTCGTCGGCCTGGCTCATATACGTGTCAGGATTATTTTTCTTGACGTGCTCTTCTTCGTACATCTCCGCGAGACTTTGCTTGGCCTTGGTGTCTTCAAGCTCGAAAGCGCCACGGCGAGCACTATCAGGGACCGAGTCAGAGTCGGGACGGCGGCGGATGACTTCGTCAAACTCTTGGGCGATAATACGACGCTTGATGAGTTCCTCGATGCTTTCGCTGACTTCTGCGGTGATGACTGGCACTGGCTTGCCAGTTCGTTCGAAGTCCAGGTCTTGCTCCAGAAGGGAGTTCTGAGGGCGATCGGCAGCTTTTGCTTCACCAGACAATGTCCACTCTCGTTTTTGCACAGATGCCGCTTCAAGGCGACGGATCTCCTCGGCGAGCTTTGCTTGACGGCGCTCATGGGCGGACCTTCTCGATTTAGGGTCGGCAGCGTCGACATCGGAAAGATCATCCTCGGAGCGATCTTCTTCATCGTCGTCGAAAAGGTCGCGTCGAACATCAGCCATCGCCCGCTCGACATCTTGCTCATCATCAGCTGGGAGAGCTTTGGCCTTCTTCTCTTGTCTTGCAAGATATGATGCCTGCTTTTCGGCTTTGGTAACTTTGCGTGCTGGAGGCTGGAAGAAATCCTTGTACAGGATGTCGTTGGTGTTGTCTCCTGGGGCATCCACGGCATCCTCCATGTCCTCATCTTCTTCATCGTCGCTCTCGCCTTCGGGGGCATTCAGATCCATGTTGCCAAAAGTTGGGCCATCCTCGTCCTCATTCTCATCCTCTTCCTCGCTTTCATCGTCCTCTGCGCCCGACTTCTTGCTTTTCGAGCCCGCTGCAGACACTGCAGTCATTGGGTCGGCGTCCCAGTCAATTTCTTCCTCGTCGCTAGCCTCTCCAGTGTATGGATCCGCAGCAGTATCTTGCAGTTCCAAGAACTCGGTTTGTTTGTTGAACTGGTCGATGGAGAAAAAGCCGTCGTTCAGGCCGTGGGGGTCTTCGATAAACTCTTCTTCTTCTCCGTTATCCTCTGCATCTTCATCATCCTCATCCTCGAAGTCGTCCTCGCCATCCATCATCGCCTCCATGTCCTCCTCGTCTTCGTCGTCTTCTGCGCCCTCTTCAATGACATCCATCTCCTCCTCTTCCTCTTCATCACCCTCTGCGCTACCAACTTCGCTTCCGATCTCGAGTCCGTCTTCGTCGAATTCCATTCCCTCCAACTCGCTATCATCTTCGCCTTCTTCACCTTCTTCACTCTCACTGTCGTCACCCTCGCTGGGCGCCAGCTCATCCAAGTCCTTCTCCACGTCTACTCTTAGTGCATCAATGACTCTCCTCGCCTGTTCCCACACCTGATCCACAGCAAAGCCTTGCGTATGCACCTTCCTAATCTTCAGCAGCTCCCCACCATCCGCAGCCTCGCCCCTCTTCCTCTTTCTGTCCTTTCTCTCCTCCTCTATCCTCTTGCTCTGCTCATCATACAGCTGCTCGGCAAACCCGTCCAGAGTCGTCTTCGCCAAGTCCAAAGCCCCCTCGCAGATTTCCTTCTCGGGCGCTATGAATTTGTACCTGTTCTCTGGCTGGAGCGCCTGGAGAAGAGATTTTGCGTAGGCGGAATACGACGAGCTGGGACCGCCCAAATTCTGGTTCGTAGATTCGGCAGTCATCGTGTGTGATGTCGAAGTCATGGACGAGGCCGTACTGCCGGAGACCTGTGCCATGGTATTGTACTGTGCTGTTGCGACAGGAAAGGGAAGATTTTGGATTTATTTGCAGGGACCAATTGAAAGGTATTTTCGGGCGGCCGCTAAGTTGATAAGCTGCTTATCGCGCCGAGTCCACCTAAAATTTATTATAAGGTCACGTGTAGAACCGAATATTGTACAGCCTTTGAAAGATTATCTGGACCAGAGGTAAACTATTTAGGTTCGATTTATATATAATTCATGTAGCTAGAATAAGGCGATTGTGTATATCTGAATTTGGTACCCTGTTGTCGTTGAGTGTTGCTGAAGGAGAGTAATTAGGTTGGGGATTTACTAATAAATCCAACTATTTTTCTCACTTTATATGCAATTAAATTTACTCCTAGAATCACCTTCACATAAAAGAACAAAAAATTGAGGTCAAACGACGAGTTGCTAGTAAACATCTACCAGCCGCTATTTAATAGCCGCAAGTGATCCCAAACTCCCACCAAAGACCTTCGAGGAGCACCTAGTCCTTACAACTGGGTATGGCGCGCAAACGGTGACCGATATGACAAAGAAGCTAGCCCCCCGATCAGAAGAATACAGCCCCTGTGTCGGCAGCTCTGGTCCTTCGTCTCCACATCGGCCCTAGGTTTCGTTAGCAGTGTTTCCACCCCTGAGGTATTCAAAAAATGGCAGGGTCACTCACCTTCCGACGCAACCTGCTCTGGAATTGAGGCTACTCTCTCGGCATCCCAGCACTTGGCCACCCAGCATGTCACAAGTAGGTCCCTAATCCTAGCCTTGGCTTCTTCACTATTGTCATCACCACCTGCCTTCCCCCTCCCCTCCCCCACCAGCTCCAATTCTGGTGCCTTCCACGGAACATTTTGGCCCTGGTTCTTCTTCTCATGCTCCTTCTCCATTGCCTTTCTCTTCTTCCTCTTCAAACAGATTCCTCCTGGCTCGCGACCAACGGTCCGGCCGAGGCCATCGATCCACTCTTCGCCTTTTCCCCGCATCAACAACTCCCCCGTCTTCTCCACCGTGCAGTCCCAGTAAGGCCCTTTGATCAGGTTTGCATGGTACTTTAGAACCAGAGTCCCTGGGAAGGTACTTCGACGCTTCCCCTCTATGATAAAACGAGACTGGGAAATAGGATCGCTGCGGATGGTATATAGGTCTTTATCCGTGACTTCAGATCGCTGAGTCCCATCTGCTCGTATGACGGCGGGGATAGAGCGTCGGATAGTATTCGATACGCCGCTGGCGGATATTGCAAATGCCAGAGAGTAAAGAGCCTGCGAGGGAGGTGGAGGAAAGATGAGATCGCGGTCAAGTGAGAGAAGTTTAGGGGCTTGTTGAGCAGCATTGGCCGTTGCCTGGATGGCAGCGAGCTCGGCAGGAGTTTGTGGGGGAGGAAGGGTCGAAGTCCGTCGTAGATCTGGTTCAATGGGCGGAGGTTGATCGCTAGGTTGAGCGGCGGACTGAGGGGTTGGCTGAGGTGGAGTGGTCGAGCTGATGCCAGGAACAGATTCTGGAGGAGGTGAAGTTTCTAATAATTGCCTATATGGGTTGTTTGAGCTTAGAGGGCGAGGCTTGGGAGTCTCCGAGGTAGTCTGGGCTGCTGGGTGCGAGGACGGTGGCCCAACGCGCTCATCGAGGGTGTGATTGCTGTAGGAAGGGACATCGTCAGTCCCCGACGGCGGATGAGCACCTGGAGGATCCAGCATAGAAGTAATATGTTGCGACATTTCCTAGAGCTGCCAGGAAACCGTGGTTTCACTAGACAGTGTCCGTCTTATTGATTGCCTCACGGCGATGGGTTACACTGGCAGCCTTGGAGCAATTATTTAAATATGTTAATAAGAATAGGTATAGAATTGGAAAGACGCGGTAATGACAGAAGGAATATAATAGCACTGCTATAATATAATTCTATAAAAAGCGATACTTTGTTATCGCAGATCGTACTCACATATGGCTGTCATCGATATGTAATGGGTGGCGAAGCAGCCTTGGGGGCTCTTCTGGCACCTGACGTCAGGTGCGACCGTGCAGATCAGCGCAGCGGATGCCAACACATATATCCGCATCGACGGACGCTAAAAGTATACGGCACAACTACAGAATTGACAAATTTGATAAGAGGTGAGATAGACTTCATACTTTTATGAGAGTTGCAATGTACTAATTATCCCTCAACACTCACCACGAAGCAATATTTAGGCGAATTGTCTCACGGGAGAAGATGCTGGTCGAAGTGAAAATGCCTTAAGTAGATGGTATATAAAGACGCCTTCTACCACAAAATGCTTTTGTTTGAACTCCAATCCCAAGCGCTGGACTTCCGCTTACTCCACAATCTTTCCCTTGTTTACAACGAATGCCTCAATCGCGGCGATTGCAGCATACAGCCTGTTCTCCGCCTCTGGGAAAACGAGACTCCTGGGGCTGTAGAAGACCTCGTCTGCAACCTCCTCCGGGTGCCTGGGCAGGCAGTGCATGAACTTCCAGCCTTCCTTTGCGCCTCCGCGTTTCGCGAGATCGTTTGTGATTTGATATCCCTCGAAGGCCTGTAGGCGCTTCTTGTACTCCTCCTCCTGGCCCATCGACACCCAGGTGTCTGTCACGAGGATGTCGGCGTCCTTGATAGCTTCCTCTGGCACGCTTGTTTCGGTCAGTTTGCCCGGGTTTGAGACTCCGTTTGCGGAAGCGAGGATGATCTCCTTCATTCGCGGTGGGATCGTGAAACCCTTGGGTGAAGCTACAGAGACATCTACTCCCAACTTAACAGAGGCGATAGCTAGGTCGAAAAGAACATTATTTGAGTCGCCAATCCACGCAATCTTGAGGCCTTCCAGCCCGAGGGAGGGGTTTGAGAGGGTGCTCTTGACTGATGATTTTGAAGGGAATGCTTCGTGAATTGTGAGGAAGTCGGCGATGGTTTGGAGGGGGTGGTAATCGTTTGTGAGGGCGTTGATGACGGGGACAGAGGAGTGCTTTGCGAGATCGGCGACTTCGCTGTGCTCGCCGGCGCGGACCACCATGCACGAGGTCATGGAGGAGATGACGACGGATGTGTCGTAGAGAGATTCATTGACCTAAAGCAAACGAGGTTAAGAATCTCCAGAGTAAAAGGGCCGCATAAAGGGGTGAAGAGGGAGTGACTCACGCCAAGTTGAATATCGTCTTTGCCCAAGAACATCGGGTGGCCGCCCATGGTGACTACTGCAGCTTCGGTTGAGACTCGAGTCCTCGTACTTCGCTTGTTGAACATCATTGCCACGGTCTTGCCATTGAGAGATTCTTGAACTTTTTTGGGCACGAGACCCTTCTTGATATCATTTTTGTGTGTCTTGGCACTCTTCACGAGGGTAACCAGCTCGGCCGGAGAGAGGTCTGCAATTGACAGAAAGTGACGAGGGGCGAAGGGAGAGACGGAGGGGTCCGCGGGACTGGCAGGGCCTGAGTAAGTTCGCAATTGCGGCTTTGATAAACACCGGAGCGCAGTCCTGGCGGGACGAAGAGTCATACTGGCCATGTTGAAGCTGCAATCAACAGGTCAGTTGAGAACGTGGATAAATAAGGGAAAGAAGATAATAAGTAGAATACTGACATTGAGCTCTTAAGGCTTTTTGGGTCGCAAATATTAGTGAATGTGACTCAATTGTCGCGAGAATCAACAAAATAGTTGTGGTTGTGGTTGGGAGAACATGGGTGTTGGCGGTTGAGTACAAGTACTCAAGTATAATCTGAATTCCGGTGTCGGTCACTGGTCGGTCGGCGAAAGTGGTTCCGACACCCGGGACACCGCCTGCTAGCGCATTAACCTTACTCCTTCCCCCCCGCGTTCGCTCTTATCGGAAAGTGGTTCCTTATCGATAAGTAGCCGATCTCAGTGGCCACTACAGCCACCGCCGCCGCACGGCCGTCGCCGCTACAGCCTGTCGATGGCGTTTGCAAGGCACTGTGCATGTACTCTCTTGTATCATCATCAACGTCCTCACCCTCAACACACCCAACCTACCCTACATCCATATCACAAGCAACGGTGCCGAAGAGCATATACATATTGACAGGGCTCTTTCAACGACATTGCTAGCATACAGAATGAGCGCATAAGTGACACCAAAACGATTATCAAGACAGCCGGAACGATGCCGGCAGACGAGTCATCCCGGCCTCTGCTGGGCGACTCCGACGAGGTGGCCCATAGAGCATCGGAAGAGCGCCGCGAAGAGGAAGGAGAAAATGCGCCGCTTCTATCGCATGGCCGCGGAACCCCACGATACGATGGAGAGGAAGACCACGCGCCCCTGTCACCCGCCTCGACGTCATTGCGGTCGATACAGAGCGGCAATTCCAGCTCGTCGTCGACGAAGGGCAAATCATGGGCGAGTATCACAGCCATCACCGGCCTATCTGTGACGGTTCTGCTCATTATTTCGGTTCTATTTTTCGCTCCAGCTGCCGTCGAAGAGTACAGCAAGCAGTCAATGGTTATCGACCCGACCAGCGTTTCCATCGACTCGTTTACAAACACGGGGGTACGAGCCCGAGTGCAAGCAGACTTCCAGCTTGATGCATCCAAATGCAAGAACTCTGCCATCCGAACCTTTGGCCGCCTTGGAACATACATCGCCCACACGGTCGAGAGCGAGGAGACAGACGTGAAGGTTTACCTTCCGGAGTATGACAACTTGCTTATTGGCACCGCCACCATCCCAAAGGTGCACGCCAGCATCCGAAATGGCGAGGTTACGCATTTGGACTTCTTGACAGATGTCGAGCCCGCCAAAACCACAGACCTCCAGCGTATCGTCAACGACTGGCTCTCTGGGCGGATGACACAATTGACGCTGAAAGGCATGGTTGATGTCCCACTTAAGTCCGGCCTTTTCCATCTTGGGAACAAGACCATCTCTCCAACAATAGTTCTCGAAGGTAGGTCTCACAAAATGAATACTCATGATAAATGTTGACTAACATGTCTATTTTCAGGTCACAATATCCCTAATATCCCGTCCTATAACATAACCCACATCAACATCGAAGAAACGAATTTGATGCAAGCCCGCCGTCGCAAAGCCATTATCAAACGAGGCATGAGAGCAGACGCTACTATTGTTATTGACAACCATTATCCTATCACCCTGTCGATACCTCCTCTTCAGTTCGATATCCTGGTCCAGAACTGTGATGTGGTAGACCCATATATTATGCTCGCAGAGGCTTCAACGGGTTCGGTCAGTGTACAGCCAGAAAAGGATATTGAAGTCCACGCTGGAGGCGTTATTCGAGAACTCCCGAGCTCTTTGACCCAACCGTGCCCCAGCACTACACTATCACCGCTAGACGTACTAGTTGGGGAGTATATGCACGGCAAAGATGCCACCATATACGTAAAGGGATCCAAAAACCCGTCCCCAGAAACGCCAACGTGGATCTCCGATTTGATTTCGGCCATTACAGTGCCAGTTCCATTCCCAGGGCGAAGTTTCGACGGCCTTATCAAGAATTTCACATTCGCAGATGTGCATTTTGGGCTGCCTGACCCTTTCGCACCTCCGCGCAGTCCGGAGTCAAATCCTCAAATATCTGGCACCATTGCAGTCTTTGCTAAGCTACCAGAGGAAGTCAACTTTGGAATCAACGTTTCCAACGTTCGACCGACTGCGGATATTTTCTACAAAGACAAGAAGCTTGGTGTAATGGATATTAAAGAGTGGCAAAAAGCACAATCGGAGAGGATTGATGCTACAGACGACGAAGTGGCGCTTCTAAAGATCCAGTCCAAGATCAAGAATGCCCCAATAAATATCACTGACCAGGGAGTATTCCAGGATGTGGCACAGAAAATCCTTTTTGGAGAAGGCGTCACATTGGAGGTTAGAGCACTTGTGGATGTTGAGGCCGAAACTGTGCTTGGGTCTTTGGTCGTTAGGGAGCTTCCTGGGTAAGCAGAATAGTCTCAAACTGTTCGTTATCAATACAATACTAACATTTTACAGAGAAGGATCTGTCCCGGTAAAGGGTGGGATGTTCTTTGGCCAAGATGCCTAGACAAGTCCGAAGCTGACGAACCCGCAGCTCCCGCAAATGGCGGCCTGAAAGGCGCTCTAGGGGGCATTAACCCCAAAGTATTCGACTTGAAAATCCTCGATACCGGCAAGACCTCTTTGACTCTGGAAGGCAAGGTCAACTTTACGAACCCCACGAATTACACTGCCACGATTCCGTCTTTTAGCATCCACATTTTGAGCAATGACTCTGTTATTGGCCTGGCTACTGTGTCAAACGCCGAGGTCATCCTGGGCAACAACACAAACCTTGCTGTGCGAGTGTTGTGGGATCCGGCCACCTTGGGAGATGCCAATTCCTCAACGAATGCACGCAACCTCATATCACAGTACATATCCGGCTGGAACACATCCATCACGTTCCAAACATACCGCGACAGCATCCCTTTACAACCAGCCCTTGGCGAGAGCCTTTCCAAATTCCCCATCGAAATGGAGATTCCCCATCTATCTTCTCCCCACGATGGCTCAGGCGACGATGACGACGAAGATACCCCAGACCATCTTAGATTCATTCAAGGAGCCACATTCCACATATTCTCCTCATCGGCCTCTTTTACCATCTTCTCCCCGCTCAAAGAAACCCACATCTTCATCGAAACCATCAACGCCACAGCATTCTATAACCACACCGAACCAGTCGGCACTATCGTGTATGACCTCCCGCTGGAGATTCCGCCTGGACTCAGTGAGACACCCAAGTTGCCTGTAGAGTGGGACCCAGAATCTATAGGCTATGACCGTATCCGCGATGCGCTTGGTGGCGGACTGAAGCTGTCGGCAAAGGCAGAAGTGGGAGTCCGGCTGGGGAAGTGGGCAGAGCAGTTATGGTTTGAGGGAGAGGGGATTGGGGCGAAAATTAGGCTGTAAATAAGGGCGGGGGTTTAAAATCGATGGCGCGTCCGGGAGCGAAATTTTGAGTACAGGCGCATTAGGCATTGGGTTAGGATTATGTCTTTAGAACCGTTGGACTTTCGTCCTGAATTATGTTTTATCACTCTGGCTTCTTGCGTCTGCGGGTGAACATCATATAAACATGCCATTGAACCCCCCCAGTCGATCATTATGAGTCAGATTTGATGTAGAGGATTCCTGCACAGAGAATTCACAATGCTTCGGCGCATTCTGACGTGCCCTTTGAGGTGTAGTCAAGAGATAGTTCCAAGCAATCCAAGTAGTATGACAGACCAATTGAACATTATAATCCGAGACAAGTTGCCTATCCCATACCTAACGAGCTAGATACCCACCATTTTTAGTTGGATTTCGATTGTCTAAATACAAGAGCTCCAACAACACACCCCACCTCCCGTACAATACCAGTAGCATTGCCTAGCTACTGCCGAACAAACGAAGAATGACGCCGACTCCTTTTCACAATTCCCGGGGGCGAAACATTTATCCTGGTGGGAGCGAGCTGGCGTCGACGATCTCGTCCGCCTCCTTGAGGTCGTCCTGGTGAGAGTCGAAGAGTGGGGAGCGCGGGAGCGCCATGAGTCCAGTGCGGGTGGACTCAAGGATGCCGAAGGGCGAGATGAGCTTCATGAATGAGTCGATGCGGGTGGGTTTCGCGGAGCTAGAAGGTGTGAGTAACATTACATCACCAGCGGTTTCTGGGACTGAGGGAGTACTTACAGTTCGACAATACAGTTGTTGGTGCTGATATCCAGAACCTTGCCGCCAAACTGGTGGGCAAAGTAGGTGATGGACTTCAGATGCTCGTGCTTCAATCGCAGCGCTTGGCTGAGCACGAGTTTGCTGGGGTGGAAGTCGGCGACAGCGCTGTGGTCCAGGCCGTGTTCTCCGAACTCGCCATCAACCTCTGCTGTGATCTCGCGGTGGTGAGCTAGCAGCTCCTCGAAGTACTCTGGGCCGAGGATGTTGATCTTTGCGAGCAGCAGCTCGCGCTGCACAAGCGGTGCTTGGGTGTAGTCCAGGACGGCCCAGACGGGGACGAGGTCCTCGAGCTGGCGGCGGGCCTGCTCGACAACTCCATCTTGGCCGGAAAGCACAATTGTCATGCGGGACAGGTCCTCGACCTCGGTGTGACACACGACCAGAGAGTCAATGTTGAAACCACGGGCAGCGAGAATCCCGGAGACACGGGAGAGCACTCCCGGCTCATTTTGAACCAGGCAGTTGAGGATGTGGCGTGTCGGCGGTGCTTTCGACGGAGCCGGAGTCTCGTAGAGGATGTTGGAGACGGCAGCCTGGGCAGACCATGCTGGAGAATCCTGTGTTGGGAGGGGAGTAATGCGGCGGTGAAGGGCCTTGTAAGCAAGGGCTGAGGTTGATGACGAGGTCGACTGAGAGCGCTTTGCTGCAGTGACGAGGGAGCTCGTAGGAGTGCGAAGTTTGAGGATGGAAGTGCGAGCGGCCATGGCGACGACAAACACCCTAAGCGGGGATTTCAATTGACGTCGCTGAGGCTGTTGTGGATGAAGTCGTAAAGACTTCGTTATGTGTGAGTCAACACCACAGCAATTGGTATCTGTGAGGTTGAGAAGCCAGAGCTCGGCTTTGTGGAAAATTGTCCCCGATGTCGCTAAGAGCCGTGTGCCTTGACCATCACCTGCGCTTTGTTTCGGTGGGGTGGAAAGAGGGACTCTGTTGAACTGTGGAGCTAGCGATGAGTAAGGCTGTCAGGCCCCCGGTCGCAAAATAAAGAGGCTGAAATGGCAAGATGAGGTGAAAGTAAAGAGTATACGTGACATGATTTGTTGAACGACCAGCACCGTTAACCCGAGTATTAACTCTACCATTTCATCTATTCGCATTTATCTTGCCGGCGAGGTTAGAGGCGAGAGGTGATCTACCTTTTACGGCCTCTTTTGCACTGGACAGGAGATCTGCGACCTTTCTACTTCACTTAACACCTCGGCCATCATGGACGACACCGAGAGGAGGACGGCCAAGAGGTCACGCTTCGACCAGAAAGAACCAGCACCACGGGCATCGCGCTTCGATCGCCGCTCGAGATCACCCCCACCAGCCCGCGAGAGGGATTCTAGAAGAAGCAGGAGTCCCTTGACGAGGGAGAGTGGGAGCCCAGCGACGGAGCCTGTAAAGAAACCGTCGTTGGATCCTGCTGCTGCCGCAGGCATGTTTCACAGCCAATTGAACCGAGACACAACTAACATCTTATAGCTGCCGTCGCATCACGAATCCAAGCTCAGATGCAAGCTAAGAAAGGCATTCAGCATGTCGATGTTCCCCCGATTCGATCAACTGGCAGTCCCGCCGAGGTCAAGCCTCCGACTCCGAGCACAGCGATGGAAACAGGCACCATAGGAACGGTCAATGGCGACATGTACATTGCAGACGGAGATTACATCCGTGATATCGAAGTCAATGACCTTCGCAACAGATACACACTGACCAAAGGCTCTACTCAAAAGATGGTGAATACCCCCCTTGTGTCATACCCACTGATATCCCCAGTTCCCTCAGATCTCATAATTCGTTCCCCCCGGGGAGTTCCATACCCCTCCTCTCTTACCTTGTGTGGGACCTGTCAAGCTTACTTGAAGCGCGATAGAACTCATATAAACCTCTGTGGCACCTGCTGACGTCCGCTGCGTGATATAGATCAAAGATGAAACCGGCGCTGGTACGCTATTCCCGAAATTGCGCTTTTGTAGATGTAATATTGACTTTTAAAGATATCACGACACGCGGAGAATACTACCCCGATAAAAGCATGGCCACAGCAGCGGTACGAAATACCATCATAACAGCCTGGACTAGTTACTAATATTTCCTTAGAAACCACCACTTTACCTACACGTTACGAGCACGAGCAAAGTTGGCCTTGAACAAGCCGTCGAAAAGATTGAGGAGCTTATGAAGCAAGAGCTGCCAAACCTCGTCGATGAGAGGCGCTTCAGACGGCGAGAGCCAGATGCTGTTGAGCGTGATGAGTTCGGCAGAGTAGGTATATGCCATACTTTACGGAGATTTCTGCTAACCCTGTGTAGCGCAAATGGCCAGAAGAGAAAATCCCCATCGACTTCGAACCCGTCCCAGGCTTCAACCTGAGAGCTCAAGTTGTAGGCCACGGGGGCGCCTATGTCAAGCATATCCAACAGGAAACGCGCTGCCGCGTGCAAATTAAAGGCCGCGGCTCTGGATTTATGGAACATGCGACAGGACGGGAGAGCGACGAAGACATGTACCTACATGTTGCTGGCCCGGATCCCAAGGAGGTACAACATGCCAAAGAGCTTTGCGAAGATCTACTGGCCAACGTAAGGGAGCAGTACGAGGAGTTTAAGTCAAGGCCACAACCCCAGCGCGGGTTTGGTGGAGACAGAGCTCCAAGTACCGGTTATGGAGGCCAGAGCGGATATGGAGACAGACACAACTCTGGTAGGAACGACTCATACGGTGGTGGTAGCGGTGGTGGTGGAGGATACGGTGGATATAACTCACCAGCTACTGCCACCACCCCAGCTACTCCATCCGCTCCACCTGGAGCCGCCAGCCCTGCTGCTGGAGCGGATTACGCAGCCCAGTATGCTCAGTACTATGGTGGCCAAGATCCATATGCCGCTTACGGTGGCTATGCTGCGTATGTTGCATACTACCAGTATTACGCGGCCCAGCAAGCTGGAGCTGGCGGTGCTCCGGGAGCAGCGCCTGGCGCGGCACCAGGCGCGGCCCCGGGCGCTTCTCCGGCCTCTTATGCGCCTCCACCACCCCC
>JPJU01002470.1:0-12061 GCA_000750735.1 Pseudogymnoascus sp. VKM F-4246
AGAGATAACGCCTAGAGACTTTAGACCCGTTGAACCACACTATATAGCATTATAATCATTAGTATGTACCCATCATAAGCCAAGGGATATGTCTTTACGGGTAATAGCATACCAATGTAGCGTAAAATCCAGTTATTGTTGATCCACCAGTCTCAACAGGTTGTAGAGGGGACTCATCTTGATAATAATCAACATGCTCCTGAGGAAATGTAGCGGTCCGACCAAAGCTAGTATGAATCTAGTTTATTTCCGTTAATATTGAACACCGCAGTATTCATCGTAGCCATAGGAGTAAACGCACTCGAAATCCCACGAATGATCTTCCGTCACCTGTGTTTTGTATATCAACTCCGTCTATAACCTCCCCCCCAGGCCCATCAACCGGGAAGTCAACCCGTCTGTACCCGGTACAATCATCTACCGAGCAATCGTCCGTCGCAAAGCAGTCGCAAGGCACGCAGTCCTCCTCGTCCTGATCTGCCGGCCGTCGCAAGCCTAACGTATGACCGTCCGCCCATCCACTTCGACGTCGTACGTGAAGTCTATGCCGAGAATCCCCATCTCTCTCTCCATCCAGACCGATATCGCGATGAGTTTCGAAAGATGCGCGCCGTGCGGGCCGCCATATAGTAGCACAGTTAGGGGCTTATGCTTTTGCCATCTTATCATGGGGAAAGAACTATTCGCATGTAAGGATAAGGCCTCATTAGGGACACCTAGCAGCCATCAAGCATGGTTCCGGAGATCTAGCGGATCATTTGGGGTGAAATCGTGGTTTAAGCTACCTAATTCCACCATTTTGAAGGCATTTAAGGATGTTAGTAGGGGTATTTGTATCATTAGATGGCATGGAAATGACCTACATCGAACCCGGCCTTCAGACTCAAAATATCCCCTTTATTCAGAAATACCCGCGACTTTGGGATTCCTTCATGTTTACCAACCCATGCTGACACCTTGCCGCTACTCATTAGCAAAGACAATGCCCGTACCCCCTTGGAATCGATAGCTAGATTGAATCCGGAGATGGCGCAGCTATCGTTGCTGAAAAAGGACCCGTCTGCATCCATGTTGATCTCCTCGTCCGAGACGACATAGCCAATGTAGCTATTGACACCGTTGTGTTACTGGAATCGAATACCCGAAATATACTCTATGCCATTGAATCTAGCAAAGGTGACGAATACGGCGATGACTTTGGAGGTAATGTCTATTGTCCTCGCAAATAAAGACCGGCAGCCGTCAGAAAACCAATCGTCGGGTTCATGCAGTACACCACTTGCCAGATTCCATAATCTCTTATCTTCTGGTGCATCTGGTTCGAAGACAGACTGCGACGGATTACCTTGTAGTTCCACCGAATCCATACGGTCATGCAACTCTTCTAGTAACAGGAGAAGCTTCCATATCCGACGCCTGTTTTGGAAATTAGGGCTATCCTGGAGGCTGGTAGCGTCCATATAGATTGCTTCCCAGTCGTGATCTTTTGTCTGTAGTCCCTGGACTTCGAAAACACAGTGGAATTCGAGACCGCGCTGGAATCTCGACGGCCAAAATGCCCTTGTCAGCGGTAAGGCTGCAAACGTCGCTGATGCTAGCTTAGCATTCAGCACATCTTTTGAGGGCAAGAGGATAAGAATGCTATGGACAATCTTTGTTGGAAGAAGTTGGAAGCAATCGGTGGAATTCGAAGTCTTCGAGAAGGCCCTGTTAGTCCAGGCGACTTTGTCAACGTCGTTATTTTTGCTGAACTCTCCCTGCTCCTCGAGCCTCTGTTGGAATATCTCTTGGAGGCCATAAATATGCAAAGGGTCTGAGTGCTCGATATGTACCTCCTTCGAGTATTGAGGATAGCAGCGCTTCTTGTAATACTTGCTACTAATCGTGCATTCTTCCCCTGGAATGCATTCCTCAGGTTTAGGAAAACACTTCATTATCCCTCCATAATCATGCCCAAAACTTAGCAGGCCACTGCTTACTACCGGGAAGGACCGGAATAAATTAAGCAGAGCTTGCACTTCAACTTTTCTAGGCCTATGCAGAATTCGGAGAAGAACCCAACAGGACCCGTGGAAAGGAAACCCCCAAAAAGGCTCTGGAATCATCCACGAAGACTCTTTTTCTTCCGTGAACGTACTTTTAAAAGGCCACAAAGACATGAGCGCCGACCGGCGAAGGCCAATATCATCGTGTCTTTGGTCTGCGTCAAGAGGCACTGGAAAATCAGCATCACTAGAACTGATTCTCATTCCGACGCCAGAGAGCCGTGCGCTATCCCACTGTTTGTCTTTGGTGTAAACTGGGTTGGAATCTATAGTTAACATAGTCACGCCACAAGCCGGTGCTGTAATTTGGTTATGGGTTTCATACCTGCACGGAATTCGTCCAGCCAGGTCTCGGTGTATTCGCCGATTATGTTGCCGCACAGGACGCAGCAATAAGTATCATACCCCATACTTCCTTGAAATAAAGTTTATACAAATTAGATGTAAGATTAATGCAATAGTCGATGTTTCAAAGATAGCACCCAAAATTAAAAATATGGAACGAGACTCTATACTAGTTTAACTAGGCTAGCTATAAATCTGGCACTACTGGTATCCTAGATGGCATGACCACCGTTCCTCATACGGTGACTAGAGGAGCAACTCATCTTCTATCTCTTAAAGTATTACTAGTTGCTAGAAATCTAAATGTTGTTGCTTTACAGATCCTGAGCTAAGCTTACTGCGATGGCGTCCTTACTTCTTACGAAGGGGTATTTAGGGGTCAGCGTTGAGTTTCTCATCACAATATCCCACACCGTAATGAAAAATATACAGATCTCCCCTTCTCCCCATCAATAATGATATCTCCCACTAGGGCTGTCACTCACCACCTTATCTCCTTAATACCTAGAAAGTTATAATCGCCGCCGCTACTACAAGAAAAGGGAGGGTTGAAAGCTACAAAGTATGATTTTTAGGAACAACAGGCTGTAGATTTCGGCTTCTATTTCAGGAATAATCTGAGTCGCGAGGTCTAGTCTGATCAGAGGACACGTTATTTATAAAGGAGAACACATTTCCTAATTGTACGGATACATCGTATGTCGAGGTTTGTTACCTCACTCTCTGTCCAAGGAGATTGTAGCCTTCCGGAGACATCTGCTACGAGTTTATAAGACTTAGTAGGCCCTCTGCAGAAACATGTGCTGTGCCGGAATGCGAGATGCCTACTCCGCGCCCACGCTGCCCATCTACACCGCCGCACGCCGCTAGTGCTGCACGCCCTTCTACTCCGCCTAACCGGCATCAGCGCCGTACCTCTGTGCTAGCGCTGCTAGATCACCCAGCTCGCGCTCGATCGCGAAGGCAAGCAGCGTGGGCTTGTCACCGCCGCTCACCTTGGTCAGCCGCTGGCATGGATCCGCGCCCTGCCGTAGCAGCAGCTCTGGGATCTTGAGGTTCACACTGCTGATGCCTTGGATGATGGGCGTGAGGGAGTGCTCGAGGGCCGTGACGCCATAGGCATCCTTCTTATCGCCGTGCGCGCCGTGCTCAAGGAGCATCTCGGCCAAGGCCTCGCGATCAGCGGGATTGAGCTTGGGCTCTCGCAGAACGTTGACGATGAGGGACGAGCCGTAGATGTCAGGAGCGTTAGGGTCGGCGCCATGCTTTAACAGCGCCTTGGCGAGATGGCGGTCGCTGTGCGCGACTGCCGTGGCCAGCAGCGATATGCCGGACAAGTCTTCGGGATTGGGGTCGGCGCCGAGGTCGAGCAGCTCGTCCACGAGCGCGACGCGGTGCTGTCGGCTGCAGAGGTACAGGAGGGCCGTGCCGTCCGCGTCGCGCGAGTCGAGCCCCGCGCCGTGACGAAGCAGCACACGCACCACCTCCTCGACGTCCTCGACCTTCTTGCGCTTGTCCAACGCGAGGATCACTAGTGGCCGCCCGATCAGGTCCTTGGCGCAGGCATCGGCGCCATTGGACAGCAGCAGCGACAGCCACTCAGGCGATGTATCGCCGACCACGAGGGATATAAAGTAGGCCAGGCCGAACCAGTCGCTCTGGTTGGCGTCGGCGTGATGCTTAAGCAGCAGCTCGACTGCCGCTCTGCTCCCGGCATCGACCGCATGGAACAGAGGCGGCTTGGCCCTGCGGCCTTCGCCGCAGGCGCGGTGGTCGGCTCCGGCGGAGAGCAGGACCTCGATAGCGGCTGACTGACCACCAATGCTAGCGCAGATGAGGCTGGTCTGGCCGTGCTCGTTGCATCCGTTGACGTTGGTGCCCTGGGCGAGCAGCGACTCCAGTTGCGTGACATTGCCAATCATGGCCGCTTGACAGAGCGCCGAGACTAGAGGCTCTGGCTTCGTGCGCAGCCCGGCACTGGCGGCCTTGAAGGTATCAGCTAGTGAGCTCATGAACCCGGTCCATGGCTCTCTGCTGGGTTTGTTGTCGTAGCCATTGCTGCCATCTGCCCAGTCTGCCTCAGATTTGGTAGAGCCTGGAATTGCATGGGCAGAGTCGGCCTTCTTTTCAGAGGGCGGAGGTGGTGGAGCATCGTAAGCAAGATATTCAGGAGGGTCTATGTCAGGCACGTCCCTCACCGAGTTCGTCATGTTTATGCGCCCCCCAAAGTTGGTATGAGATTGTAGTTGATGTGATTGATAAGAGGCCCAGTCCGGTCTAGTCTATTCTGTGCTACTGATGATTCTACTACCTAGAGCTGATGAGAGATTAAGGAGATGGATCGTTTGCGTCTAGATCTATGTATGGTATCGTATCGTATCGTGCCGTAAGTCGCCTTAATACGTTATTGTAGAGATTAGAGCCGTGGAAGTGTAGGGCGTCTGGGGCGTTTTAGCATCGCCTACCCGCCGCTACCCCGCTTTCCCTTGGGTTGGACTTGCGCGGCCAGTGACTCGTCGTCAACCACGAAATTTACGATTGACGGTTGGGCCGGCCAGCTCGTGAGCTGGCCAGCCCAACCAGAAGTAGGAGCAATTGATTGATTGATCTATATAGTTATATAGTATTACCCGCTGTGTCTGCCCGTGCTCGTTTCCGACGAGGTCTCTGAACTAAAGCTATTTCTGTACGAGAATAGTCTATATAGCCAATGCACTACTACTCACGCTACAATCACTTAGTTTACAATGTATAATCTAGCAGCTAGGCCGCTCAATGTGCCTTTCCATTAAACGCTTTTCGCTCACAAAATGGCCTCTGCACTCGCCAAATTGCTCACTGCTATCCTTAGCCCTCGCTAGTATAGAAAGGCTATCATAGGGCTTAATGAGGAATTAGATTATATAATACCTAAACAACTGCTTCTAATTAACATAGTCTTAACATTGCCTAAGACGTTGCTAGAAAGTGAATGTTAACGTAGGATTATAGCTAACTAGATAGAATCATTTAGGAGTGTTATAACTTCTCTTAATTAGGTAGATAGAAGGATTAATTAGATAGGGAGGAGGTAGGAGTATCTAGAACACACTTAGATGTCATGATGAGGAAGAATTTTTTGTTGTTTTTGTGTCCTTCTTAGCAGAAGGGAGGAGAGTTATGTTGCCACCGGGAGCTTCGTAACGGAGTTGAACCGTCATTCCATCACTCTTCTCGTATATAGTTTCGGGGTTGGGGGCCCTCATGTATATGGGGAAATGAGGGGCCCGTCGTCGCCCATTATAATTCAGTCATATTAGAACTATAGAACTTGGTGATATCGGGGAGCAGTCCCATTGCCCATCCGTTAGATGTCACGATGACGGTCTCAGATAGGGCCGTGAGTCAGGAGCACGCGGACGGGATTGTGGATAGATTCTGCGATCTTATCCAGGACCTTTACAGGACTTGGTAAGTAATCAACTATATAGTAGCCAGTCTCTATAGTTACGAGAAGAGTAGCTTTAGGCATGTTTGAAGAAGTTTTAACCTGATTCACTGATTCGTGGATTATCCTAAGGCTATAAAGTTGGGTTTGAGAGAAATAGGCCCCGATTATTATTCTCGTGAATCAATATTAGGTTATGGGGTTGCTATTGTGCGATGCTCACTTCTCTCGTCGTCGGACATTGTTACCGGCGGCGGTGAGGAGGCTAATCAATTACTGGTCGCGCCGTAGAGCTAGTTATGGCATGAGACGGTAGTGAATATTAACCAAAGCTTATATTGGGCACAAAATGGATGTCTCGACGTCGTCGTGAGATACCCCAAGACACGCCCCTTTCGAATCTTGGAGCCTTACGGGATGCCAAGCCACATTGCTACGCAAGACTGTGAGTCCTTTGCGAGGCCTGAGCGAGTAGGCGGCGATACCGACGACGGTGAGACAACCAATAAAGCACTGAGCGCATCATAGAGCTTATTTCGTTTAAACATGCCGCATCTTTCAATCAATTCCAATCCTTCCCCCAAACTTCTCCGCCTCGCTGTCCCAAAACGAACAACCTAACATTATAATCAGCAACCCGAAGGAATCATTCCCAGGATCCTGATACCGCGGAGAGTCCAGAAGGGTTACATAGTTAGCTTCCTAGCGCCGTATATAACTAGTTATGGTTAAGAGCGGCGGCTTACAAAAACCCACTAATGCTTATCTGGGGCAAAAGGCGCGCCAAGCCACGTCAGCCACACGTCGCCCCCCCTTGTTGCGCCACGAACGGATGTATGTGCCGCCCTCCGGTGCTTACGTCTCACGCTTCGCCGCAGTGATACGTACGTGTGTGCGGGATACTGCGCCTTTTTTGATGATCGGAGGAGGAAGATCAGAGAGGGGGGTTAGAGGTGGAGATGGAGATGGAGATGTGTGGTATATATATTGATGGTTTGCCCCCGTGTAGTTTTGGGGTATCAATCACGATTCAGACATCGTATATTAGCCATCACACGCAGTTAATTATCACTCACTCACATCACTCACTCACTCACTCACTCACCCTTCCACCTCCAAATCCACACCACCAAACCTCACACCAACAACAATAATGGGTCTCCTCTCCAAAGCCGCTCTCATTGGCGCCGGCGTCTACGCCGTAAAGCACATCAAGTAGGCCTCCTCTCTCCGCACCCACCTTTCCCACACAACCTGTCAAAACAAACCCACTAACCGCGCATTCCCCACAGAGAGAAGAAGGAGAACAAGAAGGCCAGCGCCCAGTACGAGCAGCAGCAGCAGCAGGGACAGCAGTTCCCACCGCAGGGGTATCAGCAGCAGTACCAGCAGGGCCAGGGTCAGGGTCAGCAGTTCCAAAACCAGAAGGGGCAGCAGCAGTTGGGACAGGGTCAGCAGTATGTGGCGCCGCAGAGTCAGCATTATCAGCAGGGACCGCCGCCGTATATCCAGCAGAACGGAGGGGGGTATGCACCTGAGAAGACGGGGAGACACTGAGTCTGGGGGTGAGAGAGTAGATGGGCGTACTTTTGGGGTAAACGGTTGATTTGATGGGGGTGTTGGTCTGTGGAGATTAGATCTGTATTATATATATGGAGTTCTGGGTGTGGATTAGAGGATAGGATGAATAGATGAGTTTAACGTACCCATGGTATATGTAGATGCAGCACCCATCCTTTGTATCGTACGGCGTGAATACCCAAGCGGCTACCCTTGTGACATGGGATTACTACCCCGAGTCTACTCAACCACCAACGCGTAAATCGTGAAATATACGCATATTAGCCGCCCGAGATATGACAATAGAAGTCTATGCACTCAGCATGCATGCACACTCCATACCATCATCGCATACTCCAATCCCGTGATGCCACGGCTAAACCGATCGGCCCATCCACAGCACGCCCACCAGCACACCCACTCTATTTCGATCTGTAACGCGCCAACCCATCCGGCCAAGCATTACCCCACCAAACAAACTGACGCCAAGCGCTCTTAACCGCCGTACTCCTGCCCAAACCAACACTGTCTGCGGGTGAGACAAGCCATCGACCATTTGCCGAGTGTTTCCAGTTTCGTCGCGCTTGATGCAGATGCAGTTGGAAACGCGTTGATGGTTGCTAGTTGCTGGTACTGGTGACGGAGGTTTGACAGCCAAGTGTTGTGTGGGCGGGCTATTTTGAGACGATCGCCCCACCCCCTGCGGAGTACGTCAAAGGAGTAGCCACACAGCCTGCCGGCGCTTACCGACCGCCAACCGTCCGGTGTCCCTGGGAGGGATTGCTGGCCCCTGATCCAGCTACCCCTGAAATAAATAATGTGGGATTGGCTGTAAGGCCGATGGGGCCTGCATGGCCACAATTCGGAATCCTTAACGACAGGCTAGGAGGGATAGAAGGAATACTGCTTTTCATATGCTAGAGAAGTAGATCTTAGTGATATGAATGATATCAGCGTGCTAGTACGTTGTAATTCCCGGGCCCTTGCTCAGTCATAGCCTGATTGCGTGTCTTTCTTTATCCCATCCCCTTGTACATCTTATCCGCGTTTGATAAAACATACCCGGAAAGGCAGCTCTAATGCTGGGGAAGATCAGCATATTCCTGCCAGCCAAGACATTTTTTCATTTCCTTTGAAAGCCAACCGGTGATGGGCAGTAGGTAATCCAGCAGCGTGTGTGTTTCGTTACTGGTAGCACAGCACAGCCTCTTTCTTCTCCGCATGCGGATGCATCTTCCCTTGCTCGTGGGGTGGTACAGTGGGATACAGATGCAGCGTGGGAGGAATGGGAGTGGATCGCGGCCGTTCCTTCCCGCTGGACTTGCATCGGCATCCTTTGCCATCCATCGTTCCTTACTTTCCATTTATATACATAGATTAACCCCTACTCTATTGTTGGACTCTTTACACGCTGACTGTCTCCTGCACTCCACTGTATTTATGTTGCACGGTACTGGTATCACTGTATAAGTACTGGTCCCACGTATCTTGTCTTGCCTTGTCTCTCTCCGCACCCGCCATCCCACGTCCAACATACGTCCACCCCAGCTTCTCTCTGTATACTTCAACCCACTCCCATCTTCATTCTCCTTCCCATTCCTACCCACCAGAAACATTGGATAGCTGCAAGATCTGTCTATTGCCCGTCGGCCAACTCATTAGCAGGTACGTTAGTTCAGCCATTGCTCTGACGCTGTGAGACACCTGTATCACGCAATGCAATCTCGTTTGTTTACTCTGCACAACTTCACCTCGAGATTACTTGTCTGAAAGATCGCCTCCCTTGCTTCCCCAGTTGCTTTTCACTCCCCACTTCCGGCACTGACAGTCACGTCTTTCCTCCTTAAAGACCCCACACCTTCCTCACTCCTTCACGTCAAAACACACGCGAACTTACACCTTCTTCCAGAACATCCTCCACTACACATCAATCCAGCATCACCACCTCACCAACCGTTACCATGCGTTCCACACTCATCCTCGCTGTCGCATCTGCCCTCGTGGCCGGCACTGTAAGATAACCCAACCCCCAATGTCCACAATTCACTCTCAACTAACCACCTCCCAGGCCGCTGGCGATGCCCCCAAGGTTACCGGTAACCCAGCCGACGTGTCCTACAAGGCCGTGATTGCAGACGACAACAAGAACGGCGTCGCCGGCGAAGTTCAGATCAACAGTGCCTCAGGAGGCAACGGCGCCGACGTCACTTTCGGATTCGAGCTCCCTAAGGAGGGTGGACCCTTCTGTACGTCTCACTCACCCCCGCCCCCTTTCCCCCTTCTGCCCTCATCTACTAACACCCGCCCCAGCCTTCCACATCCACGTCAAGCCCGTCGACTCCACCGGCAACTGCACCTCCACCGGCGGCCACCTCAACCCCTACGAGGCCTCCGACTCGCCCTGCGACACTAGCAACCTCGCCAGCTGCGAGGTCGGCGACCTGACCGGCAAGATCGGCTCGAAGCTTGAGAGCGGCAAGAACAACGGCAACGTCGGAGACGAGTACATTAGCCTCACTGAGGGCACCGCTGCCTTCATCGGCAACCGCAGCATCGTCGTTCACGCCTCGGACAAGTCGAGAATCGCATGCGCCAACTTTGAGCTCGTGAAGCCTGGCAACGGTGGTGGTAGCGCCGGTCCAACTGGAGGCAACGGAGGCGGTAGCGCCAGCCCTACTGGTGGCGCCGGTGGTGGTGCTGGTGGCGCTCCTAACGCCACTGCGACCGTCGCCCCCGTTACGCCAACCGCTACGCCTACTGGTGCCGCGGCCATCGTGTCCGGGAGCATGATGGGACTTTTGGGTGTCTTGGCTGTTGGAGCTGCGCTTTTGTAAGCGGGGTGATGATGGAGTGATATGATATTGTTCTTCGTGTCCATCTTATTACGGCAGTTGGCAAGTTGGGGAGGGTTTATTCTTGTGTGAAACTTTGGTTTTGGGGATGGGATGATTATATCTGATGAGTGGATTGTGGGTCAGGGGAGGAACTTAATAGTGCGGAGGTTGGGGGTGTATGAAAAGAAAACGGTTGATAGATTGGGGGTTGGAGGTTTGCTGCTATCTTCTTAATAGGAGAGTGGAATTACTTCTGGTATGATTTGTATAGTTGATGCGTTGTGCGATGTGATGTGATGGTGATTGTGAGATATGAGGGGTGTCTTTTCCGCCGCCCGCTGAAAGAGGCGCTGCAAGACGTAAGGAAAGATAGAAGGGTTGGGCCCTGTCACTATTTCGTGTTACGAGACGATTTGTGCCCACAGTACAGAACATAAATGAACGTTGAAATAGCTTTTTTTTTGGTGGCTCCTGGTATATCATAGATATCTAGTCTCCCAACACACGTGCGCCTCGCCCGTCTCCCGAGCTGCAGCTCCCCTGGCCGAGCGACACTAATGCTTGGTAGCATTAATATGTATCTCCAGGGCATGTATTCTCGTCGCCCCTCTGTAATCGTGTGCTGTTCGTAGCTGTGGAGGTCCTGTAGATGGCAGGATTTTCACACCTCCTCTGCCACCCCCTTCTGCTCTTCCACCCATGCTTCATCTTCGCTCTCCCATCCAGGCTTTCTGCACTCTACATCTCTTCTCGACTCGTCACGCAACCATAACCACCGTACCCAGCGCAGGCAGGTCTCGAAATCAGTCGGCGGAGATGTACATCACTAAACCCCGTTAGCTAGATCCTCAAAACGTACGCTGGCTCCCCATATTCCCAGACCACCCTCCAAGTCCACAGTATGTCGCGCACATCAATCCGAACCCTCCTAAACCGCAAGAGCTGCAAAGAAAAAGGCACAAACTCACCATTGTTCCCACGGATAAACGCGTCGCCGTAGTTGCGCCGCCGCGCGCCGTCAACGTGCTCGGTGCAGTTCTCGAGGGCGATGTTCATGTATCCGTCGACGGACTGGAGGGAGCCTTTGCGGGTTGTCAGTGTCATTCAAGGTAGAATGGAGGAAGGATGACGAGGTGGGGGGCGGTGGGTAGGGTCGTGAAGGTGGGTTTGGGGGATGGGTTGTGAGCTGCCCGGACGGTGGGGGTAGATGGTGGGCCGGATCGAGATGAATATAATAAAGCAAACGAACCTTTATACACGACTCCAGAGTTCAACTTGACGGTAACAGCGCTGTTGATGATCTCGCCCAAGAACCCGCTGGGGTCCTTTCCCTCCCCCTGCTGTGGTGCGCCTCCATTCTCCATCGCTGCTCAATTCTGCTTATTATATCGTCTGTGTCTACCGTGCCGTAAATCTCAGTACTCAATTGCAAAAACCCCGTCGTCGATGCTGAGGCTATCCGTGGTCCAGAGAGAAAGGTTAACAAAGGACGTCGTCGCATCACTCTGACACTTCGTCTCGCGGGGCGAGCTTTCTTAGCGTCGGCTGTTGGCGCACCGCACTGACCGATCTGATCTACGGCAAGGCTGGGCTGGGCTGCTACCTAACGCCGTGTACCGTACCTCTCACAAGGAATTCCAGGAAGCGCCCAGAACCAACGCTTGATTGCTCGCCCACGCACACAGCCGCGCGAATTTTTTTACGATACGGATTTCCGGCGCGGGTACTTGCACTGCTTGGCCGATATACTGTGCTTCTATAACACGCAAGGGCAACGCACACGCAAGCACGATGTCGACACCCGACCCCGCGGACCCGTTCGCCTCCCCCTCCCCGCCTTAAATACTTAT
>JPJU01002472.1:0-11214 GCA_000750735.1 Pseudogymnoascus sp. VKM F-4246
AGCTTCTCATGGTCAATCCATCCACCATTCTGGCAGATATTGCCACTGATGGCTTTTCCTCTGCGTTTCTGCCAGGTATCAGTATATTGCTCGCCACATCTCCAGGTCGTATGACAACCTTACGCAGCACTTAGTAGTCGCCTGCAGGCCGGAGATTTTATCGGCTTGTTGCGGCTAGCGAAGCGTATATACTACATATCGGTGTAGATCATCCCCTGTACCATATATTGTGCCTCAATTGACCCTGTCAAGATGGTCTCCGAGAAGTAGGATTCTGTTAGCGAAGCGACGAGTCGGTGGCGCCGTAGCTCGCAAAGAAGTGGAAACCAACAAAGCGCGAAGACGAGACTAGAGCAGGGACAGCCTAGAACGGCTGGTAAGTAAACCAGTAAACGGCACACAAGCCTAGAACAGGGACAACCTAGAACGGCTGGTAAGTAAATCAGTAAACGGCACACAAGCCTCTCACCGCAAGGATCTCCGACGGTAGTCGGCTTTCTCCCCAGAGAGGGCGGAGGCGGGACGCTCACGGTAAGCGTCAATGCCGTGCATCGGCAAAATAGAAAGCGAGACCATTCTCGGCGACACTCCTCATTCTTTCGCCAATGCATTCCCTTGCCACAGCAAAAGGGTTGAGAAGCAGCCACTGGGAGCTATGTGCAGCTTAGTCATGCACGAGCGGGTTGGGGGCGAGGAAGCTGCGGGCCGCTTACCCTGCAGCGCCTGTCGCATCTGCACAAACCGTGGGGGAATATGTGTGGGATGTCGATTCTGGGAGTATTATCCGCTGCCGACTTCGAATTTGCTAAATAATCTTTGAATAGCCTCATTCCCATTGCTGTCAGGCCAAAATGGTTCTAAGAAATAAGTCAGCCTTACAAAGCTGATTTATTGCTTGAATTCTTGTCGCTGTTCCTTGACGGATGCAACCATGAACGGAGAACAAGGATAGAATGAGCCATTTCTCATGGTTCTCAACTAGAGGTCTCTTCTTTCACACCACCAGTAGTAAGGACGAAAATATAGTACCGTTTATATGTCCGTCGGACTGATCTGTGCCGACTTGGAATAACCAATAAATCAAGGAGTGAATGTAATGCAGAAATAAATCCATAAATCGTTCAGAAAATGTAACCCATCTTATGTCAATTCGATATAATCGAGCTCACTCGCTGGATGATCTCTCCAGTTTGTCTCACTTGTCGCACTTGTTCTTAAAAAGTATGCACGGTATAGTACAATAACTAATCATTGCGGTCCGGACTCCGAACTCCAGAAACAATATCAGGGACCTGACAGCCAAAATGCAGCCACAACGCGTCATTTCCCCAGGGTTTGACTGATACTAGGCAGCAACCAACATCATTTCAGCTTGTGGCTGAGACAGCCTTGGCCTGCGCAAACTTCAGACGAGGAACAAACCCGAAATCCTTCTCAAGCCTCCTGCACAAGTAAATGAATGTCGACCCAATGGTGTGAACCGCAACGGCTCGGAGATTTTTGAGCCTGCAGGGGGACCGCTGATCGACAGCAGTTGACCCAAGGAGCACAGGGCGATCTTCCGAAACTTAATAAGGAGCGGGAGGGATGTGATGGCCTGTTTGTGAGGGCTTGTTTCTGGGATATTGATTCAGTCAGGGGCTTGAAAGGGTTTTGTGCGGGGTTGCTGTAGATGCTCCGAAGAAAACACCCTTCTGCTGGTGCAGTATAGTGGCTATGCAAGTTATTCTCAGTTTGCATCGACGTCAAAAGCATTGACACGGCAACTCAGACTTCGGAGGAATTGTGTGGCTATCTTTGTCTCGAATTTTTGAAAGGCAAGTATCTGTAGAGCTGAGAAGAGGTTCACCGAGTTTCTTCCATCGAAAATCTCCCCACCAAGTGATATTAGAACAAATAATTCATAACTGTATCTCCCTTCGATAAAAACAAAATCAACTGCTAATCCGGAATAGAAAGGCTCGCCATACAAACCTAGTCAGACTTCACATTGACCTTTGTTTTGTCTGTGGGATGTGTTAGCAAGACATTTTCCCCACGGAATCGGCAACATACAGAAAGCAATATAGTTCTTGATGTGACTCGCTTTCTCAAACGTCTCCGGGTAGTACCAGGCAGCGTCCTTCAACTCTGTCTCTACCAGAATATTAGTTCGATCTCTCATCGAATGGAAGGAGTCGCATACTGCCAGTGGTGATGTTGTAATACGATGCATCGCCCTGATACCATGTCAGCGCCCATCCTGCACGACATATCGAGATCGACTTGTCACGAAATAGAGGTTGGAGAACAGAGTCTGGGTTTCAAACCTTCCAAGGGCAATGTGTACTCGTGTCTGACTTCGTGAAGACCTTCTGATCAACAGAACTGCCATAACTGTCAGTATAACCAGTCTCAGTTCCATACATCGGCCATCCTCCTGTCACATACCCTGGAGGGAACTAATCCACCGAAATATTAGCCATCTAACACATTGATAATGGCACACTGGGACTCATAAGACATACATAAATGTTCCCTTCGACAACTTCGTAATTGTCAGTCTCGGCAATTATCTGCCCGTTCACAGTTGCTGTGGCATGCATGATGATAATTCTTGCAGTAATGTTCTAGAAACTGATGATATTTAACTGAGACAATGTGTCTTGGACAAATCTGCAGGTACACTACGATGAATCCTTTCGGTATAAGTGTTTATGGAGGTTTATGAAGCTTCATTGTCGTGAGAGGATTATGTGATCTTGCTCGGTAATCCACATTTGGGCGATGACGAATGAGGTTGATGGACCTGAGCTGTTTCATGCGGGGTATTACTCGCGCGTCACATCACCTCTTCCGGAAATTTTCACGCCTATGGCAACGACATTGGTGCAAATTCCGTATCACTGCCTTAGTATGCAAATATTTATAAAATAGCTTCAAATTCACGGACGACCAAGGCATTGTGAACCCGGATTTGCAAGTCCCTGCATATGATTTGCGCAGGGCTCGGACGCATCTGATGTTTATCTCGTACAAAAATGTGACGACTCAGCTGGCTCAGCTGCAAAAAGAAACAACTATTTCCCAACTATTGTATAATCATGACTTTCATTGATCAATTGCTCTTCGGCACTCGCATGCCATGCGCCCTTATCACCACACTTGGGCTGCTTGGGACGGGACTTCACAGTGGGAAACAGTGGGAAACAGTGGGAACACTGATATGAGCACTGTCGTTGGTTATAATCAGCGTCAGCCTCGGCGCTAGTAAACAAGCGCGGAACGTTCCGTTGTTAGACTTCAATAATGAATTCAATGTGGCAATATGGCTTCGAATTTGAAATGCATCTCTGACATACAATAGACTTGTCGTAATTACCTATCGCTATCGCTGTTCCGCGATCGGATAGGGTGTATATATTTCATTTCTTTTCCCCTTGCTTCTTTATATATATTTCACTCTCACCAGCAACACCCCGCATCTCTTTTGCATAGCTGTGTAGCAATCACAGAATCACCACAATGGACTCCCGGCAGTTCAAGGAAGCCGCCACATCAGCGATTGATGAGAGTGAGTACTATCACTGTCTTTAACAATGAGTTTGTGTGCTGATCTGGAGTAGTTGTGAGCTATTACGATACTCTACCGGACAGAAAAGTCCTGTCCAGCGTTGAGCCCGGATATCTCAGGAAGCTCCTCCCATCCGGCCCTCCGGAGAAGGGAGAGCCATGGACAGACATCCAGAAGGACATTGAAGAGAAGATCGTTCCAGGATTAACTCACTGGTATGACTCCTTCCCATTTCCTTGTGCCATGGCCCTTTTATTCCGCAACCCCCCCAGTCCGTACCCCCCAGTCCGTTCTGACACCCACAGGCAACACCCAAACTTCATGGCATTCTTCCCTGCCAGCAGCTCATTTCCTGGCATGCTGGGTGAACTTTACTCGGCTGCATTCACTGCCCCAGCTTTCAACTGGATTTGCTCTCCAGCTGTCACGGAGCTTGAGACAGTTGTCCTCGACTGGCTTGCCAAGCTCCTCAACCTCCCCGACTGCTACCTTTCTACTGGGCAGGGTGGGGGTGTCATCCAGGGCTCTGCATCAGAGGCAATTGTAACTGTCATGGTAGCTGCCCGTGACAAGTATCTCCGTGAGACCACATCTCACCTCAGCGGCGAGGAGCAAGAAGATGCCATCGCCCTCAAGCGCAGCAAGCTTGTTGCCCTCGGCAGTGACCAGGCTCACAGCAGCACCCACAAAGCTGCCCTCATCTCTGGAGTCCGCTACCGCTCGGTCCCCACGACCCTCGAGAACAACTTTGCCATGACCGGCGATGCCCTGCTCAAGACAATCAACGAGCTCAAAGCCAAGGGCCTCGAACCCTTCTACCTCACCTGCAACCTGGGAACAACCTCCACCTGCGCCGTCGACGATTTCTGCTCCATTACCAGAGCTCTGAGGACCGCCGCCCCAGCCGGCCCAGGCGAGATCTGGGTGCACGTCGACGCCGCCTACGCCGGCTCCGCTCTCGTCTGCCCCGAGTACCACCACCTGACAGATCACTTTGGATCCTTCCACTCCTTCGACATGAACATGCACAAGTGGCTCCTGACCAACTTCGACGCATCCTGCCTGTTCATCCGCAAGCGCAAGGACCTCATCGACGCACTCAGCGTCACCCCCAGCTACCTGCGCAACGAGCACTCCGCGAGCGGCCTCGTCACCGACTACCGCGACTGGCAGATCCCTCTTGGACGCCGCTTCCGCAGCTTGAAGATCTGGTTCGTCATGCGCTCGTACGGTGTTGAGGGGATGCAGGCGCATATTCGCCGCCATATCAAGCTAGGCGATACCTTCCATGACCTGGTTAAGGGGCGGTCCGACTTGTTCGAGGTGATTGGGGAGCCTCGGTTTGCGTTGACGACGTTTACTCTCGCAACCAAGGATGGGGAGGATCGCGAGGAGGTGAATCGCCTAGCCAAGGAGGTGTATGAGACTGTTAACCAGGGCGGTGTGATTTATATCACCAGCAGTGTGGTGGGTGGTATCTACATTCTTCGTGTGGTCAGTGCGAATGAGCTGGCTGAGGAGAGCTATGTACTCAACGCCTTTGACATCATCACTAAAACCACTGAGGAGGTTCGTAGCCGCAAGGGCGTCAATGGAACAAACGGAGTTAACGGTGACAAAATCACCAATGGGGCGAATGGAAAGGTTCATCAGAAGTTGGTTGAGGAAGGGGGCGGTAAGGGCCTTGGAGATGTGACGGACGTCAATGGAATCGAGAATAAAGTATGAGCGTTTTCTGGATAGGAGAAAACATATGTAACGACAACGAGAGAGAAAAACTCCACTTAACACAACACAACGAGAGAGAAACTCCACTTAACACAACAAGCGTAGACTATACACCGCAAGACACAGATCCCAGGATTGGCGGCACGTTGGTTTTTTCAAAACAAAATCCAGGAAGGTAGATAGGATAGCCAAAATATCAAGCTGGTACATCGTAATATTATTTCCGTCTTTCATATTGTAAGTAACGTGTATAACCACCTGGGTATATCGTATTGACTTCCCCGTCCAAACGCCCGCTCAACCCCGATTACTTGGGCAAGCTACCAGCCGTCCTGCCCGGTATCGTACAGTCTATAGCTTCGATCGTATCGTTTCTCGTCCTCGTTCCTGCCACGTATAATTCCATGATCACGTATAATCTCCATCCTTATCCACCAAGATTCAAGCCACCATTATTCCTTCTCTTCAAACCGGCAGCGACTCGTTGCCCAGTCCTGGCACGCGATCCACGACCATCCCAATGTACGGTCCGATGACGGGGATGTTGCGCATGAAGCCGAGAATGGTACCGATGAAGTCGCCAAAGAGGATGAAGATGCCGTACAGCTCGATCAGGAAACCGAATAGCGGCCAGCGCAGCAGGATGAGCAGGATGCCAAACGCAAACGCGGCAGTGCCCTTCAGCTTCTGGCGGCGCGCGAAGAAGAGGAGAGTCTTGGCCGGGCCGATGATGGCGGTTAAACCGATGAGGAAGAGGATGTTGCCCATGGCGAGCATGGCGCGGTCGAAGAAGAGGAAGACGCCGAAGATGAGGAAGAAGGCGCCTGTGCTGCTGTGTTAGGGGTGTGTTGGGACAGGAAGGAGTGGTCGGGCGAGCTTACCACCGGAGCAGAAGGCGACACCGACCTCTGTGTGAATGTTAGCATATAATTCCCATTGCGAAGTCTGCGCATGAGCGATGTATGGCGACAGGCGCACAGTACGAAAAAGGGGCTGGACCGGCGATAGGGAGCTGGGAGCGCGACGTACTCTGCGAATCTGATAACCACATGGTAGGCATATTGGCGTTATTTGGAAGGGCCCTTTCTGTACAGTATATGGCAACAGAAGAGAAATTAGGGTTTGAAGATTGGCACAGAGAAGAGAAGTGTGAAGGGGCGAGGTTCCTTTTTTTTTCTCTCGAGGGCGCAGCAAGATTACGCCCGCGATAACTTCGGGCCACTGGTCGATCCCAGTTCCGGTGTGTCGCTCAGATGGGGACGTGCACCGGATTGAGCTGAAGTGGGGTCTGGGCTTGTATAAATAGCTCGGTTTGGTAGGCGATGATCCGTCTCAACACAGAAATTTCTTCAAAACTGCTTTGGAGATCACAAAACGGAGAGCTGAACAACCACGACGACGGCGACGAGTCCGCAACACAGTGTTGGCGGCTTTGATGATCGTGCTGTCCTTTCCTGCTCTATGGGATGGTTGCATGTGCGGCGGGTGCCTGGACAGGAGCGCGGGAGGGACGGATATCTGTCCGCTGTCCGCTGTCTTGGAGCTCACTTGCGTCGTATGACGGTAGGCTGCATTTCATTGTTTTATTCCCTATCTCTCTCTATATACGATTCTCCGATTCTACGATCCTGCGATCCCGCGATCCCATCACGAATCCATATATGCCGGACCACCTAGCTTTTATAGCTATGGTAACTGAGAGTTTATCCTTATATGCTCTCGGTACCCCGTCAAGGCAAAGAACACCCGGGGTACTCGCACTCTACGGAGTTGTACCCTCGATCGCTATTAAGCCGGAGCGCTTCCGAGGATGCGGCTGTTGAAAGACAGTTGCCGTATGGAATGAGCTTGACTGTGATGATCTCACAACAATATAAATGCCGTCTTGTCTGTCTAGCTTCATTATTTTAAGTGGAAGTATAGACCTTAGATTGAGCATACATACCCCTCCTTATTTAGCTATTCTATAGTTCTTGAATCCGATACCCTGTATCAACCAGCGCTGTTCCTGCCTTAAACTCCGTGCTTGAGTGACTCCATGCCTCAAATGACCAATAGCCCAATGCCAAATGTGCTCCCATAACCCTGACACGACATACACCCAACCTCCCCCTCACTTCAGGATCGTGTGCGCCCCCCTAGCTTCAAGGTACTGCTCCGCAACGCCCTGCCCCAGTGTCCTCAGCACCGCAAACACCTCCTTATCGTGATACCTCAGTCTCGTCTTGGGATCCGTATACGGCGCAACCAACCCCGTAACATCGCAGTAGTGCTTGGGATGCGCCAGCGTCGGCGCCGACTCAATATTCGTATACGTCGCCCCCGGCCCAACACCTCCCCCAACTGCCGTAGTCTTCGCGTTCATATTCCGTTCCAGAACCAGCTTACTCAGGTTCCTGCTCGCCTGTGCCAGGTTCGGTGGCTGGCGCCTGTCGGGCGCGCTTGAGGCGGGAGTCGAGTCGCCCGCGGTGGATGTGTCGCCGGAATCGTCGCCGCCGGGGGTCGCGGCGCCGCTGTTGTCTTGCGTGGGCATGAGGGAGGAGGCTTCTTTGCGGGAGCTGTCGCCGATGATGGTCTTGATGTTCTTGTTGCGGCGCTGGTTGGGCTTCCAGGAGGGGTTGCGGAAGGGGCGTGGGACGTGGTTGATGTCCAGCTTCTCGATGAGGGCTTGGTGGGCTGCTTGGGCGGCGGCGATTTCTTCGGCCGCGGGGTTGATTGGGGGTGGCATTTTGGAGGGTGGGATTGTTATGTCGATAGTATTTGTGTGTGTTGAATATCTGAGGTCCCAGTGCAATGCCCTTTGTGCCCGTTTGCGATCGTGGTTAGCTTGTCAGCGATTCGTGATGGAACTGGATATATGTATACTGCCAGCCGTCACCGCCATTTGGGCCGATTCGCGTCAACAACACCGCGTTTGGATGACCATGATCGCCTTTGGTTTCCTACAACTTCACTAAGCAAAAATGGTAAGTCTGGGATAATATTGATGTTTTTATATTTATTTACTAACTACTGCTCTTGTAGGAAAGTCCTCACGAGCATCAGCAGAACCTTCTGCTGTCCCGAATCATCACCAACGTTGTAAGTTGTTTGGAAGCTCCAGTATACATTACAAAGCTAATAATCGCTCAGGAGAAGCTCAATGAAGCTATTGTGCTTCTCAACAAGGGACTGCAGGTAAATGTTTCCATATGAATCCAAGGGGCTGGGCTAATACTATCCCAGGAAATCAACATCCAAAACATGAATGTGGAACTCGTCGCACAGATGTTCAAGAACTACCAGTCGAATGTGCTCTTCCACCTTGAAGGTAGGGTTTTTATACAACACAGCTTAAAACTGCAGCTAATTTGTTATCTAGCAACGGACAGTCTGAAGGAGCCATCATAGAGGGGGGACAAGCGGGGTTGATGGAGGGGAAGGTGATGATGAATTGGACGAGGCGCTGGGAGTCTTTGTTACTCGGTTTTATACCTCCTTTATTAAGAAAGAAATGCCAGTTTTATTGTAAATACATTCATTGAACGTGAAAACAACCGTAAATCCTACTATATACACAGAAAGTTGAACTACATGCCCAGCATCGGCATGGACATCGTTGCTATCACAGCCTTGTGCCCGCCGCCGTCGCCGTGCCCATGAAAACTCTCAGCCTCGCCCATTTCCCATCGCGCCCCAAACTCCACACGCAACGTGCGGCCCTCAGCAACGTCGCATTCACGCCCAGCGGCGCCGCTCAAAATTCCAAGCCGAGTTTGAATGAACGCAGCAGCCGCGACCACCAAATATATTTAACCTCCACCATAAACGAGGGCCGTCAATGGCTTGAAGAACACACACCGACCACAGCCACCAACACCACCACGACCATGGCGCCCTCCGCCATATCTCCCAATGCCCCAGAGGTATCCTCGGGACGACCAGAAGCTGGACCTGCAAAGATATACCCCGTCAAGGAAGCTCATTTTGACAGCTACCAAGCACCACAGCCTGACGGATACAAGAAAGCACAGCAGATTGGCAGCGACAATGTCGCGATCGTTATTGACAATGGTAAGACCTCAGCAGAAGCCTACAATCCTCATACCATGTTCCCCTGCTGACAATGCACGTCCAGGCTCATCGGCAGTCCGCGCAGGATGGTCCTTTGAGGACAACCCAAGGTTCACAATCCCACCTGTGATGGCAAAGTATCGAGACCGCAAGCTAGGCAAGACCTTCGCCTTCGCCGGCTCCGACGTCTACGCCGACACCACCGCACGCGGCCACATGCGTAACGCCTTCGAAGCCGGCAGCGGCGTCGTCTGCAACTGGGACGTGATGGAGTACGTCCTCGACTACCTCTTCCTCAAGCTCGGCATCGACGGCCAAAACGGCGCAATCGATATGCCCATCGTCATGACCGAGACGCTCGCCAACCTGCCTTACTCGCGCAAATCCGTGAACGAGATCCTGTTCGAGTGCTACGGCGCCCCCTCAGTCGCCTACGGCGTCGACGCGCTCTTCTCGTACGCCCACAACGGTGGACGCACGGGTCTCGTCGTCTCCTCCTCCAACAGCTCCACGCACCTGATCCCCGTGGTCGACTCACGCGCGCTGCCCGCCCAGGCCACGCGTCTAAACTGGGGCGGTTCTCAGAGTGCAGAGTACCTCCTCAAGCTGATAAGGCTCAAGTACCCGACTTTCACCGGCAAGCTGAATGCCTCGCAGGCGGAACACATGGTGCGTGACCACTGCTACGTAGCGCAGGACTACGTCAAGGAGGTGGGCGAGATTCTCGATTGGACGGGTCTCGAGGACCGCGACGTCGTCATCCAGTACCCCTACACCGAGGAAGTAATCATCCAGAAATCCGAAGAGGAGCTCGCCCGCGCGGCTGAGAAGAGGAAAGAATCCGGCCGCCGCCTTCAAGAGCAGGCCGCCAAAATGCGTCTCGAGAAACTGGTCCGCAAAGAGCAGGAACTCGACTACTACCGGTCCCTCCAGACGCGTCTCGAGACTGAGAACAAGAAGGAGACTAAACGCCTCCTCGATGCCGAGGATCTAAAGGACGAAGCCGCCCTCGCTAAAACAATCAAAGAGCTCGACCTCTCGATCCGCAAGTCCAGGCAAAAGGACGTCGGCGGCCCCGAAATCGAAGACGACGCCGAACCACCAAACTACGACCTCCTCGACGTTCCCGATGAGGAACTCGATGACGCGGGAATCAAACAAAAGCGCCACCAGCGCCTCATGAAGTCCAACCACGAAGCCCGCGCGCGCGCCAAGGCTGAAAAGGCCGCTGAGGCCGCACGCGTCGCTGAGATCGCGCGGTTGGATCAGGAACGCCGCGAGAACGATTTAGAGGGGTGGTTGGAGGAGCGCCGTGCTGCACGTGCTGCCTTGGTCAAGAAACTCAAGGAGCGTGAGCGCCTCAAGGCGGATCTAGGGAACCGCAAGTCCCTCGCTAGTCAAATCAGGATGAAATCCATCGCCGCCCTCGCCTCTGACACGCCCACCAAGAAGCGCCGCAGAGGAGGCGACGACGATACCTTTGGCGCGGACGACGACGATTGGGGAATCTACCGCCAAGTCGCCAACGACGGGGATAACTCTGATGATGAGGAAGAGGACCTCGGCGCTTCCCTCAAGACACTTGAACAAGAGTTGCTGGAGCACGACCCGGAGTTCACGGAGCTGCACACCCATGATGCGCAGAGCGATTGGTCGACTTCGCTCATCCACGCGTTTCTGCGCGGCCCCCGCGCATTTGACGCCGGTTCAGCAAAGGAAGCGCACCAGCTCCATCTCAACGTCGAGCGTATCCGCGTCCCCGAGGTAGTCTTCCAACCTTCCATCGCAGGGCTCGATCAAGCAGGCATCGTAGAGATCGCAGCGGATATTCTGATGCAGCGCCTCGGCGGAGCGGTGGATATGCGGGATATCTTCCTTAC
>JPJU01002478.1:0-14937 GCA_000750735.1 Pseudogymnoascus sp. VKM F-4246
ATGCAGAGTCTTGGTAGTGGGAGGATGACGCCGGTGTTGGGGATGCAGATGCCGTCGATGCCGCATAGCAGTCCGCAGAGCGGTGGTGGTGGTGCGGCGAACAGTCACAATAATAGCCCGAATGCGGACTCTGGGAGGGGGAGGAGGAGGGGGAGAGAGGATGGTATGGAACTTAATGATGTCGGGGGACTGCTTGGGTGATATTTTTTGGGCTGTTATGAAACGGCTGGATGGGGATTTGGTTTGGCGTTTTAAAGGGGCGGTGGTTGGCATACATAACCTTTTTGTCGTTGGCGTTTTTGGGAAAGATGGGGGAATTAAGTATACCCCGTTTGCGAATGGATGCATATATAGCGATTATGACGGATGGGAGAAATAAGGGGGAAGGGGGAAGGTTAAATAAGTAAATGAGGGTATAGAGAATATCATCTGTGAAGATCAACTTATACTCTGTCCGGACGAATGTGAAGAATAATTTCTGTGCTGTAGTTGGCGAAGAATAATCTCTGTATTGTAGTTGATGAGGAATAATTTCTATCTAGCCGTCTATAAAGCACAGTTACTATCCCCAGGGATATAATACAACAGTGCCGTGGGCGTCATCCGGTTCTATACTAATCGTCATGTATACAAAAGCACATACTATCTTCCTCGGGGAGGGAAACCAGCCTACCGTCCTTAACCACATAGCCTTCCTCATCCTCATCGTCTGTAACTTCTTCATACTCGGGCCACGACACAGGGCACATCGTGATCAAATCTATCTCATCCTCTTCATTCAACAGCGACTCAAACCTGAAGTCATCCGTTCCCTCAAAAGCAGCACAGATAGCACCACGCGCATATGAATGTTCGTCCCTTAACCAGTCGAATCTCCCTAGTCGAACCTTCCACTTCACATCCTCCATATCTCGGCCCTCTCCGACATCCATCCATCTAGTAACAAACACGGCCGTTCCATCCTTCCCATAGCTCTTAAAATCAATCCGGATCTCCGTAGGGCAATACCGGCAATATATGATCCCCTCCTTATTCTCGTATTCGCCAATCTCATCAGCGCTCGGAACATGGATCCCGCACCGAGGCAGATGAGCCAGATTGCTGAGCGAGTTGTGCGCGCAGAAGCCGAACGGGGCGCAGACCGAGAGGGGTATTCTCAGCGGTGCTGGGAACATGAAAACCCTCTGGTCGCGCATGAGGAGGGAGCCGTTTCGGATTCGCGCTGAGGATGTGTGGAGCTCGGCGAATGAGCGTGAGGTGTCGTCGACATCGGAGTAAGAGAGCAGGTTGAGAATTACGGTTGTGTCTTTGTCCTGACGGTGCGCTTTCATGGCCATGAGGAAAATTGCTGAGGAGAAGCTGGGAGTCATGTTATCTGACCATCGACCCAGATCGTCTATAGCCCGGCATTTTGGCCATTTCGCTCTGTCCGTGTAGTTGTATGGGTCGGATACTTGGTAGCGCTGAGCGAGGGGCGTGAAATGCAATTTGTTGCATTGTGGACAGACGATGTGGAGGGGGAGGTCTCGTTCGAGTAACTGTAGGAACGCAATCATCACGTTTGAGTCGGCGTCCTTGAGGGGCTGGAGATATTCGTTCTTAAGGGATAGATAAAGATGGCGGCATGACAAGCTCAAGCTTCCCATTGGTTCGAGAGGGAGAAAGCTTGCTATGAGTAGGAGGATCTCTGGAGGGAGGTTGAGTAACGGTGACAGTGACGGCTTGGCAAGGCGGGCTGGGAGATGGAGTTGACCAAGACTCTCAGATATGTCCTGGGTGGTATCCATTTTGAAGTGAGAATACTCTGTTCAACTTAATACGAGTTTATGGGGTGATTAAATCGAATATGGTTTAAGAAGTCGTGTCTAAAATTATAAGAGCAGAAGGGGGATTGAGGAAGACAACGTGGGATTAAAAGCACCATTAGGGAAGCTAAAGGGACTGTTTGGTTTATACACTATTCGAATTAGTCTATCACTATAAAGTTTAACAGAATCACTCCGGTGAGTCAGTCTAGGGGCCATAGGGACTTAATTAAACCATGGCGTAGAGTTATAACTGGGCGGGGAGACAATATCTACACTAAATCGAAGAATGAGACCATAATTTAGGTTTTTGACAGCACTATCCCAGTGGCTCAGGGCGGCCAGATCCTGGCACCAAACTTTAACAATAGTTACTCACGCCGAACAAAAAAATGGTATGATCTTGTCAATTTAAGTGCCTGGCTAGACGGACTACCGGTTACAGTAACTATGGTTGTAATAACAGTGGTCAGTCACTCAGGGCTGTATTCAAAAATGTCAGATACTCACAAATCGAACGAGCAAAATAATTTTTATCGTCGTTGAGGCTAGTTTCAGTTCTCAGCTACAGATGGTGCGATAATAAACTTCAAGGTGGCAGGAGCAAACTAAAATGGCCAAAATCATTCGTGAGTAGCCCGAGTCACTCACACTGTGATAATGGCTCTCAGTCACTCAGCTCTGCAATAAAAAAACGACGGAGACTCACAAATCAAACGAACAGAATAATTCCTATCAGCTTCAAGGCTAGTGTCAGTTCCTCAACTACGGATAGTCCCAATTTAGGCTTTCAGTCATATAATAGAGTAAAGCAGATTAAATTGTTACATTTCCCATATAACACCTATTTATCATAACCCTCCTCAACCTCCCTCTCCATAACATCAAAAGCCGGCAACGCACTAAACCACCCAGCAGGCTCACTCCCAATCGCCTTCGCCGTAAACGCCGCCTCCTCATCATTCACCTTGACCGTCACCCCACCCCTTCCTCCCGCTGCCGCATCCGCCATCAGCTGCGCATGACAGCACTTCTCCAGCGACGTAAACCAGAATACCGTCGACTCAACACTCAGCCCGCAAGTCAACAGTCCGTGGTTCTGCAGCAGTGCAGCCTTTCCGCTCCCAAGCGCAGCTGCGACTTCCTTCCCCTCCTCCTCGCCGAGCACCACGCCCTTGAATGAATCGTACAGAGCGTGGTCCTTATAGAAGGCGCACGCGTCCTGGGTGATGATATCCAGCGGGCGGCCGAGAGCGCAGAAAGTGCGTCCGTAAATGGAGTGCGAGTGCGCGACACAGTTTACCTCTGGGCGCGCGGTGTGGACAGCGTGGTGAATCATATACGCCGCCTTATTAAGGAGGCGGACCGGGCCACCCTCTACGATCTCACCAGCGGCATTGACGAGGATGAGGTCCGAGGCCTTGAGGAGCGGCCAGGCGACGCCAAAGGGGTTGACCCAGAACGACGTCGGCTCTACGGGGTCCTGGGGGCGGTTAGTTGCGGCTTGTGGAGGGGCAAGGGGGGGAGTGTGCGCACGCGAAGAGTGATGTGACCGGCGACGCCTTCGTCGTAGCCTAGTTTGGCGAAGATGCGGTAGGCGAGGATGAGGCGGCCTTTGAGGTATGCGCGCTCCTCGTATTTGTCGGTGAATGTGCGGGGGGAGGGGAATTTGGAGCCGATGACTGCGGTGTCGACTGCGCGTTGGGTTTCGGCTGTGGTGTCAGAAGTGTCTGCTGATGGTGGAGACATGGTTGGTGATGGATCGATCGAGGTGATGGGTTTGATGGAATGTTGTATGATGTAGGAAGAGAGTTGAGGCTAGAGGCCGTCCCGTCCTTTATAGTTCTGTAGTTCTGTGACACCCGCCGAGGTCTCCATCATGATACGCACTATACGAACGTTATGACCCCGCTTACCCCGCATATTACCCCTCTAGGCTCACTTAGTATGGTCGATTGACAAATCTCTCGGATATCATAGGCGTAAGTGTTATCGAGTCGTAAGCTGACTGTGAGATGATCAGTAATTGTAGCTCTCAAAAGAGTGACACGAGAGACTACGGCAGTTATAAAGCAAATAATTGTGTGATGTTTTCGTATTGAGGCTATCGTGGTTAAGCCAGTTGTCAGTTAATTAAAATTATGTCTAAAATAAAAACTAAATACTACTATCGTTCTGGATCCCAAGGTGCTCTCACTTTGAACTTCTGGGAGGCAACAGCACATATAAATTTTAATATAAATTTTAGCAGAGACAGAATAATCAAAACCGTTTATTCCGACGAGAATTATAGTTAAATCCTATCATAAACCCTTGTCATTTCAAAGCTACCGGTACTCCGGTCGGCGCTGACTGAGGCCACGTGATACTGCGCGCTGATAATCGAATCTTATCGTGGTGGACGATGGACAGGGGATAGCTGCAATAATTTGCCAACCAAGCCAATTTCGTCTGATGTGAGACTCGCTGGAGCTTACACGTATTTTTATGGAAACATGTCAGCACTAAACATCACGAAGCGGGATGTTAAATAAAATTTCCTATAAGTGTGCCAGTGCTTACCTGCTTACTACATGCTATTGGGAGAGCTCATAAAATCCTTTGGGATTCACCACCTTGTTGGTCTGGAACCATACTGGGAATGCTTGTCGCCGCGCTAACCTCCCGTCGACATACTTTATATGGGGTTTTCGTTGATGAGTTTGACGTACATCCCCAGAAAATCTGATCCAGCATGAGGATGCCGCCAATGGTAGTCTCTGATTACTCACGATCGGCGTCATTGGCCCATATGAGATGCAGAGGATCAGCTTCAGCTGCTCCTTAATTACTGTCAACTGTCAAGCTGTGCTATTTTAATCTTATTTTCAGCCGCCGCTAGATTATCGTCGATGGTTCTGTATAAAAGCTAGGTGCATCCCATCTGCAATGCAAGTTTACGCTGTCTCTCATTCTCTATTCCCATTCCACCCTCTGCTCTCTCCTGGAAATTTCACCCCCACTCTCTCTCTCTCATAATGGCGGAAATATGGGCAGACCAGCCTTTCAAACTCATCCCAACCATGGCGATGAGGGATGTGAAGGTCAACCCGACTGTGAACCATATTGCAAACGAAATGGTGCTTGCCCACAATGCCATGATCCGCTCCCTGAACGCTATGTACCTCCAGGCGCCATATCTTAAGTCAGACACCGACAAACATGACATCGTCCAGTATGCCAAATTTTGGTAAGTGCCCTGACCCAAAGCTGTAGAGTTGCTTCTGACTTTATAGGATCGATTGGATTCACGTACGACCCCCGTCTTACTGAAGAAACCTTGAATTGACAGTTCCTAGCATCACCATGAGGTCGAAGAGACCATCCTATTCCCCGGCTTCGAGCGCGAGTCTGGCGTTGAGGGTATGATGGCTGCCAACGTTGTGCAGCACCACGAGTTCGCCCCGGGTTTTGAAGTGTTCATCAAATACGTCAAGGACTGCCTGGACGCCAAATCCGAGGAAAGCTTTGAAGCCGACAAATTCCGCCAGCTCATCGACGGCTTTGCGCCAAAACTGACGCTGCACTTGGCGGATGAAATCCCGACACTGCTTTCGCTGGACAAATATGACGAAAAGAAAATGCACACAGTCTATGATGCCTTCGAGAAAGTAATCAAAAACGCGGATTTCGAGAAGGTACGCACTATAGCAAGCCCATGGAATACATTAGTTTGAACTGTACTGACTGATTATAGGACGAGCTCTATCCCCTCGTTGTAGGATCGCACGACAAAGAACTCAAGGGAGGCGAGAACTTCCCTCCAGTACCGAAGTTTGTGATATATATTGTTGCATACTGGCTTTCGAGGAAGTATCGGTCGGTCTGGAGATTCAACCCCTGCGATTTCTTTGGGAAGAAACGGCCGCTTCACTTTGGTCCGACTGTGGAGGATCACTGATATGTAGTCCCGTGGCGAAGCCGTCGATCTTTTTGGAGGCAAATGCAGTGTATGGATGGATATGGATCCTCAACCTGGCATGTGGGGTGGTAATGGGATTGTGTGTATGTACTGTATGTAGTTTCAGCGTCTTAACAATACCACTGTTTCTCGTTTTATGCAAGATCGTTAGCTCCCTCTCTCCGAAATTCCTACTTGACTCACCGAGACTACGAGATCCCCAGCGAATAGCCACTCAGAGTAATATATTGTATGCGCATATTGCTCCAGCCCATCGCGACCCCGGATTGGGCTATCGGTGGATGTGCGGCACAGCAACATCGGCCCCAGGAACGTGGGTGGTAATAAATAGATTTAGCGTATGGCTGGCGTGCTGGGGAACTGACTTTGATAGGACCGGTGTTGCGAATTAGCAAGGAACTGGTCGAACTGATGTGTCGAGCGGGTCACTGGGCGGAGGGGCTAGTTCGCACACAGCCTTATCTGCCTGGCTTGACTCCCCTAGCCTGCTCTGAGCACTTGGCACCGAGACCAACGACAGGAATATATTTCTGTCCTCGCATCTCTACCACTATCCTTCATTCATTCGTCCACATATTCATTTCTTTAATTCTGTATACAGGACATTGACATACGCGCATGTGCTTTGGTGTGCCACAGCCAGCTCGACGAACACGACACTCGTTTGCCAACCCATCCTCTACCCCGCTCAGACACCGAACCACAAAATATCGATCGATCATATAAACCACGATGGGCGACGCCGAAGAACCACAATTCCAGACGCTGGCACAGCGCATTGCTGCCTTGAAGCAGTCACAGGCAGCGGACCAGGCGGGACAACCACAGCAGAATGGCCAGGCGCAGAATGGCACCATGGTGGTCGCTGGAAAGCGGCCCCCACCTCCACCTGTCCCAAAGCCTTCTCGACCTTTGAACGACTTTCGAAGCAATACGGTTCCCGCAGTCCCATCATCTAATAGGAATATTGGCAATGAGCCTGCTGCCCCGAAGGAAGTGTTACCGCCGCCTTCGCTTGATCGCGAATTGAAGGAGCGGAATCCTAGACTGTCTGAACGGAACTTGAAGAAGCCCCCACCACTTCCATCGCGGAAGAGCTCGCAACAATCGCTGAATTTGCCGGCTCTGCCAGCACGACGGCCCTCGGAACAATTAGTTGTGCGAAAGGCTTCGAATGACTCTTTCAAGTCGAACTATTCTACACAGTCGGGCTTCTCGTACGGTGGCAGCAAATCGAGTGCGTCATCTATTGATACGAACGCTATAAGGAAACTTCCACCACGCTTAGATGAGGCAGCGCTGCCTGCTTTGCCCCCGTCGAGAAGAGAACTGGCGGAAGAGCAGGCACGGTTAGCTCGGGGGAATTTGACCACCACCAGGTCATCCCCAGCGGTTCCTCGAATTACGCGCCAGGGCGAGAACGAACCTTCTCGTCCAGCGCTTCCATCGCGGCCTAGTCAGGCTCCGGCACTGCCATCGCGCTCGCGGTCAAATGTACGAGGATCCCGCGATGATGACGAAGCACCTCCACCGATGCCAAGACGACCGGCCACGAGCGGAGGAAGGGGTGAAGCACCACCGCCGATGCCAGGTCGGCCGTCCGCAAATGCAGATTCCGCACCACCACCCATCCCATCATCTTCCAAGCCGTCGATGAGGCAGATAGATGCCATCAAAGCCAGGCAGGCTGTCAGTTCTTCAGACGAAGTTTGTCTCATTTGCCGCGACTTTTCTGGTCCAGATGAAGTCGCAACAAAGTATCCCCGCCAGTCTCTGCCTAGAGGCAATCTCATAGACTATCTAGCTGATGGCCTATGCGGACCATTTACATCTCATACCGACAAAGCCCGAGCAATCTTCATGTGGTGCCATCTCAACATTGACTACGATGTCGCTGCCCTCTTGGAGAACCGCGTTAAGTCTCAGACCCCCGACGAGACCATCCGAAAGGGTATGGGTGTCTGTGAAGGCTACGCTGGTGTCTTTGCCGCCATTGCTGTCCGTGCCGGCCTGGAATGTCTCGTCGTTGGTGGCCATGGCAAGGGTTACGGTTATGTTGCTACGGGGCCAGGGCAGAGGTTACCACCTGAGAACCCTACGGGCCATGCATGGAACGCGGTGAGGATCGATGACGGAGAATGGAAGCTTTGCGATCCATGCTGGGGCTCCGGTGCTATGGGCGGCGATAAAACATATCACCGTGCATTCACAGCTACGCAATTTACAGGCACCAATGAGGACTTTGGCCTCAAGCATTTCCCCTCGAATAAGGCGCATTTCTTCCGTGCAGACAGGCGAGTGCCGACTTGGAAGGAGTATATACTTGGGCCCCATGGGGGCGAGGAGACTCTGACGTTGTATAATACCGAGCGTCATGGAATTGATAAGGCGACGATTCTGCCGCCGTTGAAACAAATCCAGCTCAATGACGGAGATTCAACGCGTTTCCAGTTCGCGAGGTTGTGTCAGCATTGGGACTTTGAGAGGAATGGAGAGGGGAAACCATACCTACTGGCCATTAAGATTGGCGGCTCGCATCCATATGCAGAGGACTTGGTGCCGCTGGAGAGCGACGACATGTATTGGTGGGTCGATATACCACATTCGAAGCTAGGCAGCCCCGGCGAGTCAATTAAGCTCTACGCGATTGACACGATGAACGGGCAGGATGCACGTGGCGTGACGAAGAAGCAGTTTATGGAGCGGAGGAAGACGAGCGGCATGAGCTTTGCGGGCGTGGCGGAATGGGACCTCGTGTAACGGGAGTTTGTGTTCGGCTTATTTCGCATGGCATTGGAGCAGTTTGGTGGAACGCTGACACAAGGATATGCATAGAGCACACCCCAGAACAAAGAAGCTGATTGATGGTGGAGCCTGGGGAAAGGGGACTGTGGTATTCAGATGCTGATACCCGAAACACGGGGGCGCAGCTCCCTTGGTTACGATAATATAATGAATCCACGAATGCAAACGAGGCCGGTATTGAGAGGAAGTCGGCGTTTTTGTAATGTTAGTTGGGAGTTGGTTCCGATCTTGATATAGGAAGCCAGCCGCCCTCGTCTGTCAAATCTATCACTTCTGTTGCAAGGAATCTACAACTATAGTAATAGCAAAATGCAGTTGGATAGAATGTTTTAATCGCAATACTGAGCAATGAACAATGAACCTTAGCCGCCGTAGTAATAACCATTTGTCGTGCAAGCCCAAGGTGTTTCATGATGAGTAATGGAGGTGTGCGTTGGCCCGTACAGCAGGATTCTTGGCGGCTGTTGGATTCACCTTTGTTCCAACCATGCAGGAGACCTACTTGGTTCCAAACTCTCAGCCTTGTCCACCTCGCCCACCACCTTGGCCGCCAGAAATAAAGGCAGCCATACCAACTTCCAACTGCCATCAACTTGACTGCCTAAGTTGGCCATTTCTTCTTCTATCCTTCATCTTTGCACAGTTCTTCAAGTCCTCTTGGTAGCTCCGCGGCCATCTAAAGTCGGTTGGGGTTACAGGTGGATCGTAGCTTCCCGATCTGTCTCTCGGACCCTCGACCAAGCCAAGCGCACCTCAACCTCAAAACATCTCCACGATGCCATCGTTGAAGCAGGTACGGGGCAAGAGAGCAACACCCAGAGCCATCGTTTCCAGCAAAGGGTCCTCCTGGTCACAATGGCACGATCCCGACAATACTGAAATCAACTCTCTGCCTCCAACCAGCTCTGCCATGAGCTCCGCCGACCCCATAGCTGCGCCCGAGGCGGGCAACGACAAGCAAGCGCCCCGACCGCTGACCTTTTTCGATCTCCCCTCAGAAACACAAAATGAGATAATCAAGCAAGTGAGTTTCCTTCCCAGGCCAGATTAACTTATCGGGTCCTGGTCGCCCCGCTGTGGGTCAGGGTCCACGTCCGCCTGGCGGACCGTGGGGCAGAAGGGATAGCTAGCTGACAGCCATGCCGCGATAGTGTACCGCAACCGATCTGATAGCGCTGTCGCTCGTCTCGAAGCATTTCCGCGATTTGGCGGCCGCGAGGCTCTATCGACACTACTATATCGTGTTTCCGGATGACGATGATGCTAGTTATGGGTCGGGCATGGATGGGCTGGCGGGTGGGCTGGATACGCTTGCTACTAGCGACTACGATTATGCGAGACACTTGAAGGAGATTGTCCTCGAAAGCTTGAGTGGAGGCTCGAAGGGGGAAAGAGCCTATAGGCACTATACGAGTGAAGTGAGCTGCGGGAAGTTTATGAATACGCTGTTTTTGTTGGCGTTGCGGAAAGCGAAGGCGTTGGAGACTTTTAAGTAAGGAAACCCCGCGACCGTTCAATGGTTATAGGAGAAGTTGTGCAGTTTTAGTGGCTAACATGCTGTAGATGGGATGTGCGAGTTGAACTGAGTCGGCCGGTCTACAAGTCACTGCATGATATCCCAGCGTTGCAGCACCTCTATATACGCATGCACCAGGGACCGTCAATATACCGGAATCCTCCACCGCTACGGGAACTTAAATGCTTCCCCGATGACACCATAGAAATCGCGAAGAAGTTTGCGAAAGCTGTCGGGGGTCGCTCGAAGGAACCACCCAACAAGTTGACGAACCCAGAGGCGAAGGCTATCCTTGCTTCGCGGGTGAAGGACCTGAAAACCGATCACGGCCCGCCTACGATATCTGGATTCAAAAACCTAAAGACTCTATCAATCCTCGACATGGATACCTTGGATTATGTCAAGGAAATCAAAACTTGCATCCACAATTCGTCTTCGACATTAACTAAGCTTCAGCTGTCGTTTTCGGAGGCTCTGGCAAGGAAGGCGCGGAAGCCACCTCCTGCTGAGGACACGGGCGACGAGTCGGACCAGGAAATGGATGAGTTTGGTAATATGATACCACCTCCACCTGTTGTGGTGCCCATTTCAACGGATGATGCTTCTGGTCCGGCCAAAACATTCCGGGCGGTTGAAGCTAAGCAGGCACAGGAAGCGGTGTTGGCTCAAATTTTTGGTCTAGAATCAAAGGCGAAGGGGTCAAATCTTGACCCGAAGGACGAAGAAAAGAAATCTACTGCTAGCGCCGTGGATGATACTGTGAAATCGTTTATCAAGGATTTTTCAGCGCTGTTTAAGAAGGTGATGGGCGGTCCAAGCAGCTCTGAGTTCACACCGGAACAGAAGGAATTTATGAAGGCTGTTGAGAAGGGGGCAAAGAAATACTTGAGGGGAGGGAAGAAAGCTGCTGCTGGAAAGTCTAGCAAGGATGGATCGGAAGAGGATTCAGCCGCCGGAAGCTCAACTGAAAAGGCTACGCCCTCATCTTCCTCTGATACTAGTGAGGCCGGCAAAGTAGATGAAAGCACCGAAACCGAGGAGAAGTACGTTGGCTTATTTGACAAGGAGGATAAAAAGGAACCAAAGACGCACCAGTCAACCGTCGACAACCCACATCCGGATGATATCGATGTTTGTGAGCCTGCAGTTGAACCCGATTCCCAAGATGCAGACGGATCTGCACCAGAATCTGCACCAGAGGAAGCAACCACTGGTGCGTTTCCGGCCGGCTTTGAGAGCGCGGGGGCCATACTAGCTAGGTTTGGGCTTGGAGAGAATTTTCACCGAGACATCCTTGAGCTCGCGCTCGCAACGCGGGCCCTGGAAGGGTTCCGGTTCCACAATCTTGCCATCGACTCGCTCCAGTACAACGTTATAAGAGAGGCTGCTGAGGTGCACAACCGATCCATAGAGACAAAGGATAAGTCCATGAGCGAGTACGTGCGTACAACCCGCGGACTGACTCTAAGATCGTTGTCGATATACCTCATCCCTATCAAGACGTCTGTGCTGTCAAGGGCTGTGGATCTCCACGTCTTGAGAAAGATCTCTCTGCTCAATGTCGGTCCTCAGGCACCCTTCTGGAATTACCTTGCGAAGGAGAACCAGGTTTCAGCGTTGCCTCTGTGCAAGATCCACACCGACAATGTCACGGTTCACTTCCTCAAGTTCGTGAACCAGTTAGAGAACCTAGAGGAGCTGTTCGTTTTGGAACGCTCTACGAAGAGTACGGAGTACAGCTTTGCGCCGAAGACTACGGTTACGAGTGAAAATATTCGCCGCCATGTCCTCAAGAAGCATGCTCCAACACTGAAGAGACTGGTCATCAAGAATGAAAATGACTATACGTGGGATGCGAATGTGAAGTTTTTGGAGCTGCTTTGCCGGAAGGGAAAGAACTTGATAGAGCTTTGCATTAGCTTTGCATCTCCTGCTCTGGTATGTGATATTTCTTATTATAACCTTCTTTTTGGCTATTTATCTGCCTCGGTCTTCACGATTACGAACCAAGCAATTCTGACATGTTTCATAGCATACTTTCAATCAGTACCTTCCAGGCTTGGTTTCTCTCAGAGCACTCCATATAATGAACTTTCGAAACGATGACACATGCCACTGGGTTATGCGTGAGGTTCCTAGGTTCATTGCCGACGCCCTGTCAAGCCACCCCAATATGAAATTGGAATACTTGGCTCTGGGTAACACCGTTGGGCGCCTCCAATGGAAGCCCAAACCTACACCCAAGGCCAAGGATAAGGGGAAGGATAAGGCCACCGTGTATTCAGGCAGCACGATCATAATCTCCGAGGACAAGTCGGATGGAGGCAACACTGACGACAGTGAGGAGGAGGATGGCTCTACACCGGGACTCAATCTCGAAACCGTTGAGTGCGGCCGGTTTTACGACATTACTGAAGTTCGTATGTGGGGGAAAGAGGTCCTAATGGGCCGATTGTGACAACGACAGTTTGCTGCTTATAGTCCGCCAATACCACATCCTGGTGCGTTTTAAGATGTCGGGGGCTATGAGATGATTTGGACTGCCATAGTTTACCAACTCAGGAAAGGCAAGGAGGGAGGTCGATAAGACGGATGGAATCTGGCGTGGGTATCATGTTTTCTTTTTACTTTCTACGACAGACCAAGAGAGCGAGGACGATTCATTATTGGGACGGCAATGCACACATATCCTTCTTTTGGGCGAATGGCAAGCGAAATTGGCGCTCGAGCATGGACTGAACAGCTGTTTTTTTGGGGGCACTGGGGACGGGGCATTACATACTAGGTTTAGGACCGAGGTAGAAGAATTAATCAAAGGATCTCAAGAAACTAACTTCGTAATATCATTTTGTTTCCATGCATGCAGGTCACGGGACCTCATTCTGAGCCTGGTGTCGGCAAGCGGCGAAACTATTTTCCGCCGGTCTGGGGTAGCGCAAGGCTTCTGATGAACTTTTATGCGCGGCCGCCGTCGTAAAAGCCTGATGTTCAAAGGCTCAGTCTCACTCAGACGCCAATACTACAGTCTCTTTCAATCGTCCCTCAGTGATTTTACAATGGGTCGCGGAGGCAAAAGAGTGAGTCTACGCATGCCATTGGCGAATCCAGGAAACTAATTAACCTTCTCCCAGGGCGGACGTGGCGGTGGCAGAGGCAAAGGCCGTGGAGGTGGGGGTGGTGGTCGCGATAGTCGCGATAACCGGGTGAGCTACGACAAAATCGACAAGACCAACGAGAAGTTCGAGCGGTACTATGATAGCATCATTGAGCTGCCTGAGGAGGAGCGCGCGCAGTTCTGGGCGGCGCTGAGGAGGGATCTGCCAAACAGCTTCCGCTTCGCGGGGTCGAAAGGGTATGTTGCTTTTTTTCCGCTCGCAAGTTGGAAACAATGCTAACTTGGATAAAGTCACGCCTTGGCTGTGCAGAAGCAGCTTCGCGAGCGCTACATCCCGGAGATCACCAAGATCGAGCACTACGATGGCACGGCGGTCGAGGCCCCGCAGCCAGTTCCCTGGTACCCTGATGAACTCGCCTGGTGGATGACGACGCCCAAGAACGTTGTGCGCCGCTTCCCACCCTTTGCGGCTTTCCAGAAGTACCTCGTCTCCGAGACGAGCGTTGGAAACATCAGCAGGCAGGAAGTCGTCAGCATGATTCCCCCGCTTCTCATGGGTATCGAGCCGGGTATGACCGTTTTGGATATGTGCGCTGCGCCTGGAAGTAAGGCAGCCCAGCTTTTGGAGATGGTTCACAAGGGCGAGGAGGCGAGGATACGCAATGCGCTCCGCCTACACGCTAAGGAGGACGGGAGAGAGGTCAGCCCTGGTCTCGATGTTGTTGGTGACGAGGACTTGAATGTCGATTCCGAGGACTTTGGAAGGGCTACTGGCCTCCTCATTGCGAACGATTCTGATTACAAGAGGAGTCACATGTTGATCCATCAGCTTAAGCGCCTTTCATCCCCGAATCTGATCGTTACCAACCACGACGCTACGATTTTCCCATCGATCAAGCTGCCACCGACCAAGGAGGACCCGGCTACCAACCGCTACCTCAAGTTCGATCGCATTCTCGCGGATGTGCCCTGCTCTGGTGATGGAACTTGCCGCAAGAACCCCAACCTGTGGCAAGATTGGAGCCCTAGCAATGCTCTCGGCCTCTACGTCACTCAAGTCCGCATTCTTGTCCGTGCTCTCCAGATGCTCAAGGCTGGTGGACGAGTTGTCTACTCTACCTGCAGCATGAACCCCGTTGAGAATGAGGCTGTTGTTGCTTCAGCCATTGAGCGCTGCGGTGGACTGGAGAAGGTTCAGTTGATTGACTGCAGCGACCAACTTGTTGGCTTGAAGCGCAAGGAAGGTCTCAAGAAGTGGACGATCATGGACAAGTCTGGTAAGGTTTGGGAGGACTGGCCATCCGTCGACGCTGAGAACCAGAAGGGCGGTGTCAACCATGCCACCGCTCGCCTTGCTGAGGGCATGTTCACTCCAACTGGCGAGGCGGCTAAGATCCCGCTTGAGCGCTGTATGAGAGTCTACGCTCATCAACAGGATACCGGTGGTTTCTTCATCACCGTTCTCCAGAAGATGACCGAGTTCAAGGCCAAGCCTGAATCCGAGGCCAAGAAGTCGGAGCCAAAGCCAGCTGTTATCAGCATCGTCGAGGAGATCGAGGCTCAGCCAGAGCCAGCCCCAGGCGCAAACGTGGCCCCCAAGATCGAGGCTGCAGACCTCCTCGAGGGCTCCACCTCAACTGATCTTCAGGACCAAAACGTCCCCGCTGTTGCTCGCGAGAACCAAGCTAGCGACAAGCCGGATGCTACGCTCCCCGCAAAGCGCGCGTATGACGAC
>JPJU01002480.1:0-13202 GCA_000750735.1 Pseudogymnoascus sp. VKM F-4246
GACGACGCAGACGCCGCCGGTGATGCCGGATGATGATGCGGAGACGTTGGATAAGAAGGGGTTTGCGGAGGATTTGGCGGATAGGCCGGAGTGATGAGGTTTATGAACTAGATGATAGAAATTAATATACCATTCTAGCGTGCAATATCGTATTCCTTAATGAATATTGTCTGCTGCGTGTGACTGACAACATATGTTTTCTCGTTGGTAATTTAATTGTATAAAAAATAAATGGCGATATGTTAAAATATTAGGATAGCGAAAAGGCTTATCTAGTCTCTATTACTGTTATTACGTGTTAATAGTAACTATTCCTAGCTTTCAACTGTATCAACCATAGTACCACCCTCCGTAACCATCCAGTCATTGTAACAATATAGGTGAAGGAAGACGAAGGCGTTATTCTGCCGGCCTTACCTCCCCACACCGCCCATAGCTGTTTCCACCGCCTTCAACGACACCAAATCAAATGGCGACTCTCGATAATGCCGATAAGCCCTGGCGTCCATACGACTGACCGCTGGCGTACAAAGTGTGCCTTAGACCACATAGTAATAGTTGAAAAATATAGATATCCGCCATCAAGAATGCTACCTCAATAATCAACGGTTCACCAGAACAAAAACCTAAATAAAAAAACATCTGTTGTGTAAACGGAGATTATATCATACGTCAGGGCCGAGGACCTCCAGATCGCAGATCGCGCCAAACCTAGCCCCGCTTGGTGTCAACCTCAATCGACGGAAGCTACCACCTCCACCAGCATCACCGCCCCATCAGAACTGCCATTGCGACCATCACCAGCATCCTCACCACCCAGAAAACGCCCGTCCGCATAGCCCGTCGCACCAGTTTCCCGGCAAGCGCTCATTCCAGTCCCGCTGTGCTACACAGATCGCGCCGGATCGGTTCCCGACTTTCTACCGCAGTGAACCCGGCACCAACCAGACGTTGGGACGACGACGTGCGTGTTGTGTTGCCTAGACCCAACGCTCGGGAAGACGGAACCGAGAGGTTATATTTTGAGCGGAGATATAGCGGCAGCGGACATTGTTTGTTTTCCCGGCGAAGTTGGGGATTACAAGAAGTGGCTGGCCTCGCACAACGATCCGACTATCGACATCGGGGCCGCTGAGACACCTGGATAAACTTTTCGGGATCTCGCTGGTGTTAATAGGTAACCTTGGCGGGAGGCCGAGTTTTTGAGATCCTTCTATTAGCTCGTTGTCCTCGACCTCAACGCATACGTGACCATGGAGGCCTCGGCGCAACCAGTGGCAGATGCGGGCGCGGCGCCGGAGATTCGCAAACAGAAGAAGAAGAAGGTGCTGTTGATGGGGAAAAGTGGATCGGGGAAGAGTTCCATGAGGAGTATCATCTTCAGTAACTATGTTGCGAGGGATACGAGGCGGTTGGGGGCTACGATTGATGTTGATCTGAGCCATGTCAAGTTTCTGGGGAACTTGACTCTGAACCTGTGGGATTGCGGAGGGTGAGTGAAGTCGTCTATGTTTGGGCTGTGGAAATATTAACATGAAATAGTCAAGATGCGTTTATGGAGAACTATCTATCTCAACAGCGCTCGCATGTCTTTTCAAATGTCGGCGTTCTCATATATGTCTTTGACATCGAATCTCGCGACTTCGACCGAGACCTCCTAACCTACCGCTCCATCATCTCTGCCCTATCTCAATTCTCACCTACCTCCTCCGTCTACATCCTAATCCACAAAATGGACCTTGTCGCACCAGCCCAGCGCGAGGCATCATATAACGACCGCATTGCGGCCATCAGGACGAAGTCCGACGTCTTCGATCCTGTCCCCTTTGCGACGTCGATCTGGGACCAGTCGCTGTATAAAGCGTGGGCTGAGATCATACACGACTTGGTGCCCAACCTCGCCTCTATCGAGCGGCACCTCGCAACCCTCGGCACACTGATCGAAGCAGAAGAGGTTCTACTGTTTGAGCGCTCGTCGTTCCTCGTAGTCTCCCACTGGTGCTCCTCAATCGGCTCGTCAAACCCGACCACCGACCGTTTCGAGCGGCTCTCGAATATCATCAAGAACTTTAAGCAGTCAACTTCGCGGTATACGGGTACGCCGAAGTCGGCGGAGCAGTTTGTGCTGCTGGAGCTAAAGCTGAGCCGCTTCTGTATGTTTGTGGTTAAATTCTCTACAAATACGTATCTGGCTGTTGTGCTGCCTCCGGGGGAGGAGCGGTTTAATGCGGCGCTGGAGAATGCTATGCAGGCTAGAAAGGAGTTTGAGAGTCTAGATAGTCCCGCGAAGAGAGGTCCGGATCGTGGGGTTAGTGGTCCAAGCGAATGAATACCTTTTTCTTTTTGATGACTTGGATGGATTTGAGGAGTGGAAAACAATACTATATGACTGATACCCATGAATTTGAAACCTAATAAAGTGAAGACAATTAAACAATGAAAGCCAGCTTGAATCGTTTAACAATTCAAGTTGGCTTTCTATCCAAAAGTTCTATATAGATGTTATGCAAGCAACGGCGGTGCATAAAACGCGAACTGCCAAGGGGTCTCGTGACATTTTATGCACGGACGAAGTTATGCACTAGCTCCCAGGAACCTGGGACCTCAAAATATTTCTGGGTGATGGCACAGCGCACTCGTCCGCGCACCCACGACGACAACCAGCCATGATACCGAGCAGAGGGATACAATGGTCTAGCCGGACCATTGGCATAGGTCGCCGGCGTCTGGAAGAAATTTCCATTAGATCCGTAAGCCCCTCCCCCTCCTGCACCCCCTTCACCGAGCTCACCCGAACGACACAGTTTTCCTCCTCCACCACCCGCAATGCGCGGCTCCCCGCCGCGCCATTCGGCGCGTTGTCGTCCAAGGCAGCTGCTACGAGACCGCGATTCCTGCAATCCAGCTCGATCCTGACGCAGCTCCCGTCGCGGCGATTCAACTCCTCCAAGGCGGCCGCGACCACTGTAGCAACCACCCCCGGAGCACCCACGACCGATGCCCTAGCTGGCACGAGCAGTGCGCACACCACCTCCCTCGACGATGCAATCGATATCATCACCAGCGCCAAGGATGCCCCCGAGCACATTGGCTACCTCAAGTCGCTTGGGCTGGACTACGGCTACGGGCCTACTTCCTGCGTCGAGTGGCTGCTCGAGCACACACACGTCTACTGCGATACACCATGGTGGGCATCCATCGCAATCACAGCGGTCCTCATCCGTGTCGCCTTCTTGAAGCTCTACATTGACGCCGCCGATAATGGAGCGCGCATGGCGCGCTGCGCACCACAGACGAAGCCGCTAACTGCGAAGATGATGGATTTCCAGCGCAACAACAACCAGGCCGCCGCGATGGCGGTACGACGCGATCTCGCGGTTATTCACCAGCGTGCGGGTGTTAAGGTGTGGAAGTCGATGCTGCCGATGGTGCAGATATTTACGGGATACGGAACGTTTGTGCTGCTGCGTGCTATGGCCAAGTTGCCGGTTCCTGGGCTGGAGACGGGAGGAATCGCGTGGTTCCAGAACTTGACGATTCCGGACCCATACTTCATTTTGCCTATGGCTGCAGCGGGTGTGTTGCATTTGGTCCTGAAGGTTTGTTCCCCTTCCCTACTCCCGATGAATACGTACTGAGAATCCTATAGCAAGGAGGTGAGACTGGGCAAAGCACCATGTCCGCTAATACCACGAAGCTTCTAGCCATTGGCTTCCCTGTAGCATCCTTCCTCTTCACCTTCTGGCTCCCTGCCGCTGTACAACTCTCCTTCTTCGTCACCGGTCTCTGGTCCGCGACACAGGTAACCCTGTTCAGGCAGCCCGCCGTCCGATCCGCCCTCGGAATGGCGCAGATGCCTCCGCCAGTCAAGGAGGTCGATCTCAAGAACGCGAGTCCGTACCGCGCCGACATCGTGACGGCGGAGCAGATGAGACAGCGAAAAGAGGCGCCGCCGACATCGAAGGGCATCTTCTCCGCGCTGAATGATACAATTGAGGGCGCGAAGAAGTCGGCGAGAGAGGGCATGAAGACTGCGAGGGAAGCTGCCGGACAGGCTGAGGCGCCGGGGAAGAGGACGAAGGCGCAGTTGACGAAGGCTACGGAGTATGAAAAGAAGAGGAGGGCGGAGGAGAAGGAGAAGGAGAGGGTGAGGAGGGAGTGGAGGAGGGCGCAGAAGGAGGCCGCGGAGAGGGGGGAGTAAGCGGGCCCCTGTGTTGGATTGTATTATAGGGTGATGTGTATGTTGCATTGCATGGGGGTGGTGTACTTGTATCTAACTTCCATTTCTGTTTGATCTGGTGGTGTGTACGCTTGGGATAGTGGTGGTAAAAACGTGTATATAGTCTTTGCTACAATAGAACTTTCATATCAAAATTGACCCGACCACTCTGAATCGGCTGTCAATGCCAATGTTTGCTATATGAAGATGCCCGAAATCGTGCTGCTCTCTTTCTGCAGGGCTTCAGACGAATCCGGATATTGTTTCCGATGCTGGCGTTGAGCATGCATAGAGAATGCGTGTCACGGTTACTGCTAGCCTCATGCGAGGCGATGGGAGGTTCAGATGGCCAGCACTCACTTCTGAGAGCCAGAAGTGCCGGCGGTGAGAACTGACAGCGGGGAGATTATTTACATACGGTGAGAATACAACGGCAGGGTGACAGGCCAGGCAGCTCGTTGCTACTGCCCGCCAGAATTCGTGCCTGGGTTGTATCCCGTAATACCCTTGCAGCGCTGCAATCTCAGTGATTATCGGACTGCCCCGTAATGATAGCTATTGTGTTGACAGGACATGTCCATATAAGAATCAGCATCACTGATTCTCATTTTATGCACTCACTATCCAAGCCAAAACTGTCCTCTCCACGTGTTGATTTGGTACTTGCTGCATTCACACAACACTGTGCCTCTAATTTCAATAGTATATCTAGGTTATTCTCTCACAGACCTCTTGAAATCACAAGTGATTGCCATGAAGATTTACCCACAGCGACCAGAGATTGTGTTGATGGTGTGGAAGAGGGACTATCGAGAGCACTATCAAATTTTTGGTAGCGAGGTCAAGGGAAGACAGGTCACGCCAACGGAGCGCAAAATGCGCAGGCTCCAGAAATACTTGATGAGCATAATGATTGGAGGGATACGAGAGAAAATGATCCGCTGCGCGCAGTGATCGACCAAAAATTACATGCGGCGGCGAGAAAACTAGGTGATGACAAGTTTATAACGACAGCAGCAAGCCAACGGACGACAAGAGCCTCTTTCACACGAACTGGCCGCAATCTCATCCACCACACTTGCCATGGCATGAACCGCGTGGGCGACTCGCCACCAGATCCACAAGGCACTACGCGCCATAAGATCGCCCAGAAGATTGTTTGGTTCCTATCGAGATGCACTGTTCTCCGTGTCAGAGGAGTGTTATATACCCAGACACCCCTTCACCGTGTTTTCTGCCGCTTGCTTCATAGGGGTTTTTTGGAGGGGAAAAGGGAGGCAAGGAATGTGGGAATGGGAGTATGTGGTGGTGTTCACGAAGGGGGATAGGAGAAGAGCAACAAGCTTCCATGGACCCTCGGATCATTTATAAATCAGCTTCAATCCCCCCTCCCCCCCAGTTCTCATCATCCGACACGATATGTAAATTTCACTCCCCGCCCTCATACCACCACAAATATAAAAATCTAGGCGTGGAAAATATTACATCTGGTCCAGGTTCAATATGAAGAGCCAAGATGCGTTTGCAGATGCTCAGAAGAGCAACAAAGAGATACCATTATTCGTACTGGCCTCCCACGATGCAGGCAGGTCGTGGAAATATGTAGAAGGAGCTGACAGTGAGAAAACCAAGCAACAGTGAGAAAACCGGTATGAAGGTGAGAAAGCAGTACGACAGAATAAAACCGACAGAGAAGCCCCCCGAGAGCATTACCACACCACATTGCGCCCCCAACAAAGACAAAAATGCCCGTAAGCAACATCATCCGCCCTCGAAACTTATTGTTAACCATACAATTCTGGCAATTCCTCCAAGTTCACGCGTGAACAAGTTAAAACCTCCTTCTGCTGCCCTTTATATGGGTTGACGCTCAAGAATCCCCTCGAAGGATTGAGCTCACCATCTCCTTTCTCCCCACCACCCCTCCATTTCACACCCCATAACCGTCATCTCGAAGACAATAGCAGGCTCCGACTCTCCCATTCGATATCCCTAAATTCTGTTAGCCGTTGCTGCCGATATTTGTTTTTTAGAAAGGGGGAGCTTGGAGTTTAAATGCATATTAGATGAACGTTCCATTCGTTTTCATGGAATCAGACAAGAACCATCTCCGGCGCCATCGGCGTGTTCTGCGCGCGCCATCCGAAAGATTAATGCGATAGAAGCTGAAACCAGTGACGAGCTCATGAGCGTTGCGGAATTTCAGCAATTGGTGGGTGACTGAAGTGACGGTGAGAACTCAGGTGGTGGTGAGAACTCAGGTGGTGGTGAGAAATCTCAACAACGGCTGGAATACGCGTAACACGCTATATATACTGTAACGGTCGCACACCGGCACCCGTTACAGAGATAATATAATTAAGTACTATCAAAATTAATGTATTGCTTTTAGAGAATTGATTAATATTTGCAACATTATATTTAGTAAATAGGTAGTAACACACGATTTAGGCATCTTACAATCACCACTAATATAGCACTATACTTACAGAACAACTACATACAACTATAGACTTAAGAGAATTAGGCATCCTGTCTCCTCTACCATACACAAGCTTATATAACATTAGATTAATGGTCTTAATTATACTAATAGGCATAGCGTAGAACAACAGCCCCTTGCTACTGTTATAATTATTATAAGGGGCTGCTATTCCTAAAGACTAGCTATAAGAATGGCTTCTTCTAGCACATGATTGTGCTGACTAATACTATGTGTGGAATCCCCTCATAGCGTCTATTGGATAATTGTTGACGAAAGGCGGGGTATCTCTGCCGGGAACGCCTTAAAGATTCTTTTAGACGTTATAACGCCGATCTAAACTCCGCCTTCGTGTACATGTGGACTAGCAACACCGCATATGGTTTATCAAAGAACTAGTATGCAGAAGTCTCCAATATATTGTCATAGCTTTACATGTCTTTCAACTCATCTTAGCACTGCACCAACCCGACCGTGCGAAAGCGGGATCGGTCCCCGCAATACGGGATGGCGGCACAGTTGAAAGGAAGCCAGGCAAGGCGGCTCAAGATTGTTACAGAGTCGGTACGCGAACGGGAGACATTTAAGTTTGTGCCTGACCACATCTGCCCTTACCGCCCTCTCTCGCTAACAGCCTATCTCACATTGTAGATACTACTCAACCCTGAGCACAGGGGCTACATCGAACCATAGCGGTCAACCAACTTCTAGTTCTGAGCTGTCGAGCTGCGACGACGCCGTTCTTACGGCCCTCGCTCAGGCCGGGGCCTTCCAGACGGGGACTGATCGATCGCTCATTTCCCTGTTCGATGCCGATGACCAATATATTGTCGCCGAAGCGACACAGTCTTCGCGGTTGTTACCGTCAGTGAGGAGCAGCGACTGCCGCCAGGCCCTATGGCTATGCGGCACCTCTATTCCCCGCAGCCATGGCGTCTGCGAGCTTAGCCTCCTCGGCGAGGACACCACAGAGGCAGGTAGGGCAGGAAGCAAGTCGTCAACGGAACTACCACTCACACTAGCGGACGACTTGGTTATAGATCCTCGATTTTGCTCTAAACCCTACTGTCAACCCGGAACCCTGTGTCGATTTTACGCTGCTGTACCCATTCGAACGCGAAGGGGCATCAACATCGGCGTGTACTGTGTCATCAATGAAACTCCAGGCAAAGTTTGGACGGAGGAGTATACTCAGACATTACGCGACATATCTCGTACTATAATGGATCATCTCGAGTCAAAAAGGCTTGGAGCTTTACATAGAAGGAATGAACGCATGAATCGAGGCTTGGGGTCCTTCATCGAAGGCAAATCGACGCTATCTGGTTGGCAATCTAGCCCCTATGCAGCAGCTTTTGTCGATAAATCCACATCTGAGGGTGACCTTAATCCTAAACAACAATCCCTGCAGCTCGAACAAGATGACTTGGCCAATGATGCTGCTAAGACTGGAACATTACCCAGTGCGACATCAGTCGATCCAACCGTTCCTCTCAGGCAGAACGTGGAATCACAGCCCTTTGGGGGATCTTTCCGACATATTGAACGTCCGTTAGAAAATAGGGATGGCATGTTGGACAGTGAAAGCCCAACTGGTGTTTTTTCGAAAGCTGCCAATATTATCAGGGAATCGACAGAGGTTGAAGGTTGCTTATTTGTCGATGCCACTATGGAAGCCTACCGATCTCCATCACAGACTAGTATCAGCATCGACTCGATAGGGCCCTTTTCTACGGTAAGCAGTAGCGATGACAACTCGGATCATGCAGCTGGCGGGAAATCTTGGCGACATTGCAGTGTACTTGGGTATTCTACTACCGACAAGTCAAGCATCGACGGAGATTCATCAAAGCAACATGCCACAGCATTGCCGGACAAATTTCTAGCCAAGCTGCTGCAGAGATATCCCAAAGGCAAGATTTTCAATTTTGGCGCAGATGGGGTGCTACAATCTGACTCATCCGAAGACGATGGGAACTTCTCGCCATCTGAGCTTACTGAAAATCTTTCGCTATTATCAAACAGCGGGGACAATATAAATTACGCCTCTATGCGTGACAAGTCACGAAAGAAGCCATGGGCTCGACACCGAGAGGGAAGCGTTCTCAAGAAAGCTTTCCCTGGTGTTCGGAGCGTTGCATTTACCCCTGTTTGGGACCCGAGGAAAGATCGATGGTATGCCGGTTGTTTCGTCTATACCAACATGCCAACTCGAACCTTCACTGTTGAGGGTGAATTAAGCTACTTAAGGGCATTTGGAATGCTCACTATGGCTGAGATTTTACGTGTGAACGATCGCCAAGTTGATAAAGCAAAGTCCGATATTCTCGGGTCGCTCTCACACGAGCTACGGTCCCCCCTTCACGGGATTATATTGAGCGCCGAATTACTAGGCGACACAAGACTCAGTGTCTTCCAAGGTAACGCCGCTCACACCATAGAAGTATGCTCTCGCACACTTCTCGACACTATAGATCATCTCCTCGACTATTCCAAGATTAACACCTTCTCGAGGAGTGGCTCTAAATCCAAAGCCAGTGGTCGACCTCAACCTGTTGTAGTTGTAGACGATTCGGGACAATTTGGCTTGAAGAGCCTAACGTGCAAGACTCGTCTTGACAGTCTTATTGAGGAAGTGATTGAAAGCGTTTTCGCTGGTTACACGTTTCAGTACTTGTCCATTACGCAGCCTTCCACAGGGAAAGCCAAGTCGATAAATCGCGACGCCATGGCCAATCACCAATCAAATCCAATGCAAACTAGGGTCAAATTTGACCCAGTACTAGGCGCTGGTATAAGCTTGAGCTCAGAATTCGGAGAAGTGTCAGTTATACTCTCTATCGATGCTCGCCTAAATTGGTCTTACTTAGTCCAAGTTGGAGCTATTCGCCGTATTGTTATGAATATATTTGGTAACGCATTAAAATACACGCCTCGAGGCACAATCAGAGTCTCCTTAACGCAAGAGAGACGCTCTATCCATCGCGGGGTGAAAGAGCAGGTCGTTAAGTTCACTGTTCAGGATACAGGGAAGGGGATTGGCCCCGACTTTCTCCAGCACGAGCTCTTTCGCCCGTTTAGCCAGGAAGATACTCTAACACCAGGTACTGGCCTTGGTTTAAGTCTTGTGAAGCAGATTGTGTCGCAGTTGCGAGGAGAAGTCTCGGTACAGAGTCAACTTGGTGTTGGAACCACAGCATCTGTCATTCTCCCATTAGAGCAGGTTTCGCAGTCCTCAATAAACGGCATCTCTAGCTCAGAAGACGATGAAGTGTTTGAGCAGCAGGTCCGGGACCTTAAAGGGCTGCGTATCGGGCTTTTGCTGTCGAACTACAATAGGGATGGTAACATCTCCGACTGGCAGAATTCAGTGCCAGACATCTGCCGCGAATGGCTTAAGATGGAGATTGTACCTAATATTCCTGGTACAACTACACCAGATATTCTGCTGTGGTCGCACGATGAGCTACCAAGCTTGTCCAAGGATATAGAGGCGCTTGCCAAGACACCTAATGTGGTTATCTGCCCCAATGCTTTAGTGGCTTATCGCCAGTTGAAGATCTTTGAAGCAGCCGATTATGCTGCGGTCTTTGAATTCATTTCTCAGCCGTAAGTTCCTCTGTGCATTATTACCCCATTGTTGTACTAATCTACTCATTTCATTATAGAATTGGTCCACGCAAACTTGCTCGGGCGGTGTTTTTTGCGTATACACGATGGATGAATGTCTTCGACTCCCCGATAAGGAGTTATGCAACTCCAATACCAGCCAAACGGCCGGAAAGACCCCGTAGGACACAAAGCTCCTTTACTATAACAAAAACGGGCAGACCGGCTGCAAGTCGAGTTTCATCATATTCACAAAGTGCCACCTCGACTTTTACAGACAACGAGGACACGTCGGTATCCTACGATGTAAAAGACGAAACATCAGCGAACTGGACGCCACCTGACGAATCTCCGGCTTCTGAACATCCTGATCCCTTCTCCAAGTTCTTGCTCGTCGACGACAATCATATCAATCTAAAGGTGCTGTCCGCTTACATGAAGAAACTTGGTCTGGAGTATGACACTGCAATGAACGGGAAAGAAGCGGTTGATTTGTTCTGTCTACCAGACCGCATGTATTCGTGCGTCTTGATGGACATTTCCATGCCGGTCATGGATGGATTCGAGGCCACGAGGTGTATGCGGGCCTACGAGGATCAGGGGAATCAGGATCGTGTGCCCATCATTGCGCTCTCCGGGCTGGCCTCGGAGGATGCTCGCCAGGAAGCGATCGGCAGTGGAATGGACCTACTCCTTACTAAGCCCGTCAAATTGAAAGCTTTGGGCAGTTTATTGGATTCGATGGGGATTATAAACGTTGGTTAGGGGGCCTGTGCAATGAAACCCGCTAAACGTTGCAATACGCACGTGCTATCACGACTATGGCAGATTGTTGTGGCTACTTTAGTTGAATGTTCGTGTCAATGTATGATCCTGCATCCGAGATGTAGAGGCTGAGATTGAAGACTACAAATCCATTTGCTACCTTCATGGCCCGAACTGTTTTTGTTTTGTCCAAGGCTAGATTTATACCGTCATGATTTGCTCTACGATACTGTAATTTCTTATTTCAGTTGGTAATAGAAGCGCGATTCGTCTCTATAGCCAACACTAACTTTAGATCAGAGGTGGGTTCACTAACGAGGGCTAAGACATGGGCACGATCACGAGTTAAGGGGGAAGGCACGAACACGATACGATACACGACATAAAAAAACGAACCCCATATCAACAAATAACTAACTCTCTTGCCCTGCCTACTTACTTACTATATACATCCCCATCCCATCTCATCCCATCCATCAATCCCGCGCCCTTTCCCGTGTCCTCCTCCCGTCCCTCCTCATCCCTCATCCCATCCCATCTCCCAAAGAAAAAATCCCCAAGCTCCATTAGCACCCCCATCCATCGCCATCAACGACCAGTCACAGACTGATCGGACGAGGATACACGGGACGCCTTCAGACAAGAGCCCAGATAAACCGAAAGAATCAGGATAGAAGAAAGCAGGGCATGGGAAGGTGCGAGAGGATGCATCGGTCGACAAGAGCACAGAAAACAACAAACATAAAACGAACGAAGAATATGGGTCAAGAATGAAGTAAGGTAGCATGAAACTAAAAAAACAATCAAGGTAACAAAAGTATCAACTCCGCGTCCTCCACAAAGTTCTCCCCTCCCTCCTTTTCAGTCCGTATGTTTTTCTCATAAACATAAAAACCCAACCCAACCCTCCATTCATCAAAGAATTCCTCCACACACTGCACTGCACATCACACCCGCTCAACACACCAGACCCCCCAAACACACACAAATCATTACGATATATGTGATCGAAAAGAGATCTAGTTGTGGCGACCGTGACGGTGCGCGCGCCTCTTGGCAGCAGCACCGCTGGCAGTCACAGTCTTGGTCTGGGGCTCATCAGTGACGGTAGTGAGCTCCTCAATGACGATGACCTCGACGACGCTTCCGCCCTGGGTGAGGTAGCTCGTCGAGCTGACCTTCTGGTTGGCAGCCAAGCTCAGGGTAGGCTTAGCAGTGGTAGTCGGTGGCTCGGGGGCAGCGACCTTGTTGTTGGCGGCGTTGTTCTCCTTGAAGATTCCGCCGGGGGCAGCGGTCTCGGAGGGCTTGATGGTGGAGCCGGCGGAGTGGGAGAGGGTGGGGACGACGACGGTGGACGACTCGTCGCCGGCGGGGGCGCCCTTGACGACGTACTCGGGGCCGGGGGTCAGCTTGACGCCGCCGGGGAGGCTGGGGATGGGTCCGACGAGGTTCTCGCCGGCGAGGATGGAGCCAAGGATGCCGCCGGTCTTCTTCTCGAGCTGGCACTGCTGGGAGGTGGCGTCGTCCTGGAGGGTGAAGAGGGGGCAGTCCTCGATGCGGCCGGAGGGGTTGGTGCACTTGTCGACAGCGGACTGGAGGAAGTCCTCTTCCCAGCCCATGATGAAGTCGCCGTGGTATCCGTAGCCGGTGGGGTCACCGTTGGAGAAGACGAACTCGCCGTCGACGCCGATGAACTCAGCGGTGTTCCAGATGGTTTCGTAGAAGAGGCCGGGGAGACGGGTGGGGAAGCCCTCGGGGCACGAGCCGTCCATCACGGAGCTGGGGTAGGCGACGTGGTCCATGCGGTTCTTGGAGGTGGTGTCCTTGCCGTTCCAGCACGAGGGGAACATGAGCTCGGCGCGGATGCCGTCCTTGCAGTTGGCGTCGAGGTAGGCCTTGTCGGGCATGAAGTGGCGGTAGAGGGATCCCTCGGCGGCCTTCTCGTAGTTGAGGCAGTTGAAGCCGAGAGCCTTCTGGGCGAGGCCCTTTTGGGAGGAGGGGTCGGACTCGCCAGCGGTGAAGTTGCGCTGGTTGGTGTCGCCGGCAATCATCTCCATGCCGTGGGGGAAGGCGGTGATCTTGGTCTCGCCGGGGGCGTAGTTGAGGAAGTAGTAGCTGGGTGGGTTG
>JPJU01002481.1:0-13165 GCA_000750735.1 Pseudogymnoascus sp. VKM F-4246
GGACGTGGCGACCGTGGACGCGGACGCCGTGGTGCCCGCCGTGGCGCCAACAAGAACGAGGAGAAGGAGTGGCAACCAGTCACCAAGCTGGGCCGTCTCGTGAAGGCCGGAAAGATCAAGTCCATGGAGGAGATCTACCTCCACTCGCTCCCAATCAAGGAGTACCAGATCGTGGACTTCTTCCTGCCAAAGCTCAAGGATGAGGTGATGAAGGTATGGAATATCTGGACGCTGCAGAGACTGCAGGAGGGAGACAATTTGGGGTAACAGAAAGCTAACGTGCGACACTCTCTACAGATCAAGCCCGTCCAGAAGCAGACCCGTGCCGGACAGCGCACCCGATTCAAGGCCATTGTCATCATTGGCGACTCCGAGGGCCACGTCGGACTCGGAATCAAGACCTCCAAGGAGGTCGCCACCGCCATCCGCGCCGCCATCATCATCGCAAAGCTCTCTGTCATCCCAGTCCGCCGCGGATACTGGGGAACCAACCTGGGTGCTCCTCACTCCCTCCCCACCAAGGAGTCCGGCAAGTGCGGTTCCGTCTCCGTGAGACTCATCCCCGCGCCCCGCGGTACCGGTCTCGTCGCCTCCCCCGCCGTCAAGCGTCTCCTACAACTTGCTGGTGTTGAGGACATTTACACCTCTTCCGCTGGCTCCACCAAGACCCTCGAGAACACCCTCAAGGCCACCTTCGTCGCTGTCGGCAACACCTACGGTTACCTGACCCCGGATCTGTGGAAGGAGACCGCTCTCGTCAGATCTCCTCTTGATGAGTTCGGAGATGTTCTGCGCGAGGGAAAGAGATACTAGATGTCTACAATGGAGCGGTGATGCTTTGACGGTTTTCATGTTCGATCGGCACCTTGCATTCGGTGCGCTTATAATATAGCTGTGCCCAAAATGAAGATTTTGCCAAAAACCTTTCCCGTGCAAGAATTTTGACGTCCGTTTTCTGTGAACTGATCCCTTAGAGTGCTCGATTGACATGTAATTGTTGAGTGAACGCAGTCAGTTCGAAGAATATTATGATCACCATGCAATATTACTCTCAAATGACCATGCATGACATTCAGCTTCAAAATGTAGGGAAACTAGACCAACTCCAACTCCTATGACTTAGCCCAGCTCGCAATAAATGTAAAAACATACGATCTCGGAGATTACAAGTAGACTTGCATATCCGCAGTCACTGACAGGTCAAAAAAATCCAACAAACTACTCCAACACCCTATATCCCCGTTTGATACTACGTCTCTGGTGCATTAGCCTCTTCCCCTGTCTTAGGTTGGTTGACCTGTGCCCCTGTCTCAGATCCGATGACCTGTGCTCCTGCGGCAGGTGCGATAACCGTTGCACCTGCCTTAGGTGCATGATCAGTGCCAGCAGTGCCAGCAGTATGATCTTGTCCCCCAGCCTGAGGCTCTTTAGCTTGTACCCCTTTCTCTGCTTCTTTGGCCTTCGCCTCCGCCTCCCGAAGCTCCTTCTGCTTCAGAGTATATGCCCCCTGAGGCCCATATACCCCCTCAAACTCCTTGTCCCCCACTGCCCAAAATTAGCACATTGCATAGAAATTATATACAGGTAATACATACGATCGCGAAGGTGCTCATCCATCCGCTTACTAATCGCCTCTTCCTGCTCCACCGTTTCGCCCAAAGGGAAGATGGGTTCGCCCGGGATGAACGTCGTCCGCTTGCGCGAGTTCCCATCCTGAGGGTCGGCTGGTGGTTGATTCCTAACCCATTCCAAGTACATATTCTCCTTCTCCAGATCGCCGACGTGTTGGATCGCCGGTGTCCAGCGGTCGATCGAAAGGCGCTGCTCGGTCATGGGCTCGCGATCCCGTGTCCAGTTCCATATTGTCGTCGGGGTGGCGCGGGCTTCCCAGTTTCGATTGCTCTCCTCGACAATCTTCGCCTGGAGGATCTTCCTGGCGAGGTCTTCTGTGAGCTGCCCCCTATCGGCGTGCTTGACTAGAGGCGTAGCAATTTCAACGAGGCTTGGGATACTCTTGTTGCTGTCAACCTCTTTCTCCCAGGCTCGGATCCGCATCGCTAGGTTATTGGTGTATGCAGTTGCCGCCCGGTCCATGAACGAGGGATCCGAATGAGCCATCTCTACTTGTGACGCGATCTTCACAGTCGCTGTTGCCAATCGCAACCCGAGGTATGCCCACTCGCTCAGAGTGATAGGTAGAGGGTCGAGGCGCCGTTCCCCACGAACCCGGACAGCCCTATCCTCTGGGTGGCTATTTGGATACGGCGCCCTCACTTCATCTGTGACCTCATCGTACCTACCTCATGTCAGTCACAATCGTAGAGGTTCGATAATGTAACCTACCTGAGATTCCCATCATCGTGCATATACTGCAGCGCCTCCAACATCCCGTCGTAGTCCAAATTAAGCGACCCCTTTGAATTTACCATTCTGAACAAATTCTCTACTTTCACCGGTGTTTCAACTTCCTCGGGCCAAGTGCCACCGCCGCGGATAAGACCATTAACTCTAGCCACAAAGGTAAGATGTGGTCCACGGAGATTGGATGGCTTGGTCCGATGTGTCGAACGCCTTGTGAGTACAGTGAGCTTCTCTATATCGCTCGGAGTGAGATCGCTCTCCAGCAACATTGCATCACACGGAGTATCAGATTGGAAAATCGTTGTTATCATGTGGACAACTTGTGAGAGGCTGAGCCGTGGCGCTCGCCGATGCGTAGCTATTAGATCATAGCTGATATCCATGAGCTTATCCCGCTCATTCTCCCATTTCTGCAGTAGTATTTCCGGTGCTGGAGGCGCCCAAGGCCCCTTGAAGTTGCGTGGTAAGGGGTTAAACGCAAGGGCGTTGCCGCTATTATAGTAGCCTCTTACAGTCTGGGCTATCACATCTTGCATCTCTCGATACCGAGCGACCTTCTTCGTGTACTCAAATGGATCTGGATCGTTGGGAGGCTTTCTGCCGGTGTCTTCTTGCAAGGTAACATGTAGCTTTGCTTCTGGCACGGGAGGATTTATTTCGTAACTCGGAAGGTCTTCAAGCTCAAAACTGACCAGACCGGGTTTGGGTTTCCATCCAGGAATATTGAACCGGTTGCGGTGTAGGAGGAGGGGAGAATTGAACTCGAATGGTGTGATTTGAGTTGCCTCCTCGATCCAGCGGTCATGGATTTCAATTTGGTCGTGTATATGACTCAGGAGATCCTCGTCGCAGTATGCAAATACTTGCGCTCCAGTCTCCAAATCATTGATATAGTCTTTGATATCCCGGAGCTTCTGGGCGAAGTTCAAGCAACGGTAGTAATCTTCGTCGGCCAAAAAATTATATATTTGCTGCAGGCGCTCATTGACGGGCGGTTGGGGCCTGCCGCGATATGTGCTAAGGCGTTCAGCTGCCTCCTGAGTAGGTCCCAGCGTTGGTTCCGGAGCTGCCATGCTTGCTCCAGGTGCACTGCCAGCTGGATAGATTCTAGATTCCTTGCTACTGTTCCAGCGTCGAAGATTCGAAAACTCTTCCTTCACGACCGCAGGGATTATGTGCTTCAGGTATATCTATATATGCTTTGCTCCTGACCTGACTGTATGGCAAAGTGGTTCGTTCTGGATCGACTTCGAAGGGACTGCAGGACTCTAAGGAAGCATAGAACACATATTCTTGGGGGCATTGGGACATAAAAGGTATGGAGCATGGAGTTTCCTTTGAAGTTCTTTCATAGTCTGATCAATTTCCGGCGCATTCTTGACCGCAAGCGACGAACGAACAAAGGGGGCCTGAAGCGACATCCTCAGAATTCTCGGATTCGGCTTTAATACTAAAGCTTATAATGAAATTTGAGAAACCTATGATTGTCTACCTATATATCGGAAATAACAGGTCTAGGAGAAGTAATGTGTCTGACATAGAAAAGATATCTTGAAGGGAAAAAGTAGTGACGATAAAGAGAGTAAGGCACGTGATAAATATGAGAAGGGAAGGGGGTGCTGAGAGTGACTGAACATATAAATTGGGGATAAAAGACCTGTATAGTCTCTTTGGGCTTGCTCACCTATGGGCCTGCCTTCTCCGGTGCTGTCCGCGATACTATGCAAGTATATGGAGAGACAGTGGCGCCCACGTTTGTACTGTACAATTTGCGAAATGCCCTCGTGGGTTCACCTACTGCATGATTTTGCCTTCTCGCAGCGATGGCTGTGCAACTCTGCATCGAACCCAAATATCCGGAGACACCGTGCCGCCAAAGTTCGGATAACGTCATAAAAAGATCGGTTCTCCTCTCAGCCACTATGCACGCGTCCAACGCGCGCGCTGGACAGGCCTGGGCATGTGCTCTACATTCCAAAGCGCCACTCGATGGCACCTCAAATCCCATCGGCTTGGGTCGGCCGCCTCCTTGGCCGCCAGTCAACATCGAAGAAGGCGATTGATTGTGAGGAAGCTGGGGGCGAAAAGCGATGAGACGTGTCAGATTGGTCAATTAGATCGCGACCGATATCTGTGTGAAAAGCGCGTAAATACGTCATGCATCGCGCGATGGCAATACGCAAGAACTTAAGACCTGCGTAAAACCATAAAGAGCGGGGTAGACAGGGGCAGGGTCTTGCTCTTGACGAAGGCTATGCTCAGTATAGTGGAGAATATTGCGTGTTTCCCCTCATGTGTTCGCCGAATAGGTCTTGCAGGATTCAAAAGGCCCCATCGTGGGACCCATAGATTAGAGCGTTTTGGATTTTCTCTTTCCCCATCTGAAGATTGGTGTGCTGTGTGTATGGACGAGACGTGTTGGGTTCGTGTCTTGGTCGCGTCTGTCGCGTTCCGCGTCTGAAGGGCCGAATATACTTGAAACTGTTCCCAGCCTTGTGGATTTTCCAGCCAATCGCAACAACCACATTGACCCGAGCTCTACCACACAACCCCGCTCCCCCATGCATAATCTCATCCATGGAGTACGGAGGTTCGAGACAGGCTAGATTATGGACAAAGAGCACGGATAGAGTAATGCTGAGGAACACGCCGGATTTGGTCGTGGAGAAACATGGCGTTGATCTCGACGTGTCTCTTTTTGAGAGGCAAACCCACAGATCGCCGTGGCCAGTCGATAGTGTGGAAGATGTTCGGAATCCAATATCCAATCTGTGCATAGCTTAGCTTCAATGGAGGTTTGTTGACGTCGACTCTCCTTGCTTGCATTGCTGGCCTGGTGGCTTGCCTGCTTGTTTACTTGTTTGTTTGTATTGTCTGGACTCTTTTCTGGAGATAACGTGTGATCCCCGCCGCCAACAGAGTGTAATTATACATGTGACGCCAAGTAGAGAAGATCATCACGTCTGGATCGTACTGTTCTCGTGAGCTTCAGGGAATGAACGCCGTTGATACTACGGTACTGTCAAAGCGGCGGCAATAGATAGCATGGTTCACCTCAGAGCTCCCGAGAATCTACCAGCTCTAGAGTAATAGAATAGTAATCTGTGTTTGAGGAATAACCACAAGACATCTCGTCTCGGTCCGCAGTAAGACAGGGTCACGGAGATAGAAGCGCTCTTGCGGACGCCATGTCTGATTGGGCCGTCGATAGATCTTGCTCGGTCGCGATGTAACTCTGGGTCCATATGATTTGCTTCAGAATCGATGTCGCGCATCTTTCTTCTGCCCGTACGTACCTGGGCACAATGGCAGGCACAATGGCAGGCACGATGGCAGGCACAATGGCACAATTGAATGCCTTTCGGTGTACGCACTCTACCTAGCTCTCCTGCGAGATGTAAGAAATCATGTGTCTGAACGGGCCCACCACGTATGTACGAGGGTAGTGTGTACTTCTTGTCAGCTGCAAGCTAGAAGGGGCAAAAAGGCACGGCAAAGAGAGGGGAAAAAGAGGAGCTGACGGAGTGATGGCTATCCGGTATCGTATAATTCGGTGATCTAATTGCCCAATTTGCACATTTGCCAATTGAAGTATTCCGTCATTATGATTGTGGCGGGCGGGCGCCAACACGAGAGCACTTTAGAGCTTCCTGATGTAGATAGCTGTGCTGTGTGCCTTGCTTGGGGATAGATGCTTGCTTGGATAGAGCTGACTGTATACAGTAGTGTATATTGTACAGTACAGTTACTGATCCGCGAGATGGTAAGATTTCCCCACAATTTCCAGCTTCCTGTTATATCTTATTTCCGTACTCAGCGTTAGAGGCGGAGGCACCGATGCTGATTGTTGCCAATGTAAATGGTAAATGTACTGTACAGTATGCTCCGCACCAGCACGAGTATCTCCGAGCCCATTTAGCGACTCCCAGATTATGCTCCTACGACACCCAGGATATACACGTGGACAAGAGAGACCAAGCTCAACTCTCTCCTCCAACGTACAGCACGACAGGCAGACCGGACAATTTATTCTTCAATTGGTAGGGAATGAAGGGAGGAGGTTGACGCTCCTAAGTATGCAATGGGAGCCGGTCACGATATGTTCTCGAAAAAAGAAAGAAAGCCAATTGAGCTTCTGATGTGCGGAGCCGCAAATCCCAGTTCCCTCCCAAGAGCTCCCGTCCCCTCAATTTATAACTAACATGGTATAGCATCCTTGGCCCCAGCGGACAGGCCCCCACGATTGGACTCGCCATTGCCAGCTGAACAAAAAAGATACGCGATCCCGATGGGGCCGCCTTATGTATAGCCTGCATGAGCGCCAACGTGGAGGTTTGGCTCAGCTGGAGAACAATCTCTGGGCTTGTCCTCCATGCTGCGGTTTATTGGGTGGCTCGGTGCGAATTTGGCTGACGCAACTGCATGATATGATTGTGCTTACTGCCTTGTGTGCCGCGCCTGCCAATTGTGTTCGTGATACGATGACCCACAAATGAGGCCATCATCAAAAGAGAATAACGAGCGACACCCTGATATACCATTCATGTCACTGTGTGGCTTAAATCTATAGTGGTTGAATGTTGGATGAGCAGCCTCGGACCTCCTCTTCTCGTCCCCCCAAGCGCCGTCATTCCGGAAGAGAACCCTGAAAGCCAACAAGAGCCAAAAAAGAAGGGTAATAAAAGGGCCAGCTATGAAGGATCCAATTTTGGAACCGGAGACTAGGGATGGATGCCAGCCAGTTACGCCAACCATGGTTTGCTTGGGGCCCTTCAGGGACAACAGGGCGGACGGACGACACTAGGCGAGGCGACACGAACACTGACGATCCAGACGGGCCAATTTGCGAAGGCGCGGCTGTTATATAGCATGGAACTCCTGTTAAGATGCCGAAAAAATCAATTGGGATGAATATAGCTGGATTACTGGAATTGGAGTATTATTGAGTGCAAATAATTCGATAGCTCTCAGTCTCTCTCATCTCTCTCTGTTGGGCACCGAGCGCGGTTCCCTGTCCGCCCTTCAAGGTTTCCCACACGTACAGACTCAGGGGGCCCAGTACCGCTCCATTGCCATACCTTGCTCCGCAGCAAATCCCGCGATGTTCCCGCAGGCACAGGAATTCAAATAACACAGCCGTCCGTTTGTCTCCCTTTCCTCATAAGCTCTCCTGATGAAAGTGACACAGCATCTCTGCCAATTCCCCCCTTTCCAGGAATCGGGCGCGGGGCAGATAATTACAGGGAGCACAATTTATTATCTTGGCAGTAGCACAGAGAGCACAGCTTGAGCTGCAATTCATTTCACGTGCAATATTGAAGCCGATCGCAACGCATGACAAGATTCTATCATTTTTTAACTCCGTATAGGCAAAAGAGCCAACAAGGCGTTACGTTACGGGCGGAGACTGCTCCTCACCAAAACCTGACTTTAAGAGATTACTATGTTCTATGTTCACTGGTCTGCTCGGTTGCAAGACACACCACGGCGCAGTTGATGGCGATGGGCGCTGCGGGTGGAAGCTAGCGCTTCGACCAGACCAGGAAGGACCTTGTACGGATTTGTATACGTACTCCCTTCGTCCTCACACAAACCACGGCGGATCCCAGCATCTTCACACATTATTACCGTGTCGTGGGAATATCCATGGGGAGAGATCGGCCACCAAGACAACCGCGTTGAGGAAGTGGACGAGACTTCTCGAAACAACACACCTCACCATCAACCGTGCCATCGCGGACATCGCGGACGGGTAAAACAGTAGATCAGAGCTCCGGCTTGTCATGGGTTACAGTGCGTGCAGCTGGCCAGCAGCCGGTCGACAGGCCAGTCGACGGACCAGATGCCTACTTTCCAACGGTATTGTGGGCGAAGAGTGGAAGAAGTGGATGAAGAGTTAGACATGCTGTCTCCGATGCGCCGATAGAGTCGATATAATTTGACTCGATAGGGCAAAAATGTGGTTCCGGTCGATGCAGCAGTGGCTCTATCTAGGCAAGACTCTTTGCTCCGCTGCCGTGTCTCGACCATCAATCAATCAATCTGTCGTTGAGCCTCGGTGAACCAGGTGTCTCATGCGATGATGGTGAGTGAGCCCTGTGTGTGAGATGGGTGAAAATGGGACGGAGAAAGCCAAAATAAACCTTGAATTGCGTGGTGAGACATACATGTCAATGCCTGTTCGGAAGGAGCGTGTGTCCATCTTGGGCCTTTGCAGGCCTATCTCCTATTTGCAACATTGGGACATTGGAACATTGGGACGGCTTTGACACAATATGCGTTCTTCCGTCTCTTTCCCCATCCGTCGTGATGAGCTCTCACCCAATGGAGTTGTTGCCTCTGGGGCTGGACTGCCATCTCTTGACCTGCAGAGTCGTGAGTAGTGAGTTGCGTAGTGAGTAGCTCAGAGTCGCGATCCTTGTCGCGTCCAAGATCCAACAGAGACAACCAGCCAACCAGCGACGGTAGAAAGGGGGTGGGGTTTTGGTGGTTTTAGCATGTCGTCGGCCATGCCAGAGTACATGCATTTTGGTGTAGGAGGCAGTGCTGGAGGAAGTACTGAAGCATGGCATGGAGAAGGATAGTGGATGACAAGATGTATTTGGTAGGCTGAGAGAGAGAGTGAGAGTGGGTGCAGATGATGGGCGTGGAGAAGGTACAGTACAGTGGTTTAGTTGGTGGAAGTGGACTCGTAGGGTGGATGGTACGTACCGATTACCCAAAATACGCCCGTAGCCGACCAAGACCAGGGGGAAAAGTGACTTACGGCCAGCAACGAGAAACACGCTCCAACTCCTCCCTCGCACTCGCTCTCGCTCCCACCGTACACCACACCACGCACGGCTGGTCGGTCCCAAAGCTTAAACTACAACCACCACCACCACCACCAACCACTCTCTCTGACTGTGTTCTCTCCTCACCCTCCTCCCTTCTCCATCCTACATCCTCCATCCTCCCTCACCTCTCCTCCTCCTCCTCTTTAATCCTCATCCTATCCCTCTTCTCCTCCTCGACATCTCTCCTTCAATTGTTGAGATAAGGGAGAGACGAAGAAAAGGAGATCTCCCATCCTCCCCCCCTTGGTACCTGACAAGCTCCGTGACGTCGGTCCTAGGAAAGCAAGAATCGAGTGGTCCAGCCAGCACCTACGGTACTAGCTGCAATTCCACCAATTCGCTTTCTGTTCCTGTTCATCGAGTATAGAGTCAAGTCTACAATAATACGCAATTATTGGGCCTTGATGTCTTGTGTCGTGTCCGAGTTGAGATAGAGAACGGGTAGTAGGAAAACGACGCCGAAACGACCAAAAAAAGGAGTGAAGCCCGAAAGCCGAATTCGTGAAATATACTCGACCTTCGACCAAGTTTGCTCTAATTCTGTCCCTTCCAATACGCCCAATTACTCTCAGTCTCGCTCGATTTACGCGTCTACCTGAAATTCTGTCATAGTTCCGCTCTTCAACTTCACGTTAAATTCACTCCCAGTGGGTCATCCAGCCTCGCCTCAAGAACACACGATCGAAGAATTTTTGGCTCCAAACCAATCCACCATTCTTCAATCCTTTGCTCGCTCCGATCTTTGAAAGTTACTGTATTTCTCGGATTATCAACTGAAGGTTAGTTCACTGTCTTGCAAGAATTCCCCTCTCCGTCTCGTCCCCCGCCATCGTACATTGTGCTGATGCCCCGTCCCTTTGCATAGCCAATTTCATGCCGACGCTCGCCTATCCAGTTCATATTCTCCGCTCTATACGCAGCTCCACCACAAAATCTTGGAGACGTTAACTCGTTCTTCAAATTCTGTTTCATACTTCCGTCCAGGACAAACGCCTTCTCTTTTGCTGTTCGTTTGCAACGCATCAAGAGAGCGTCTTGTTGGTACAACCCCTCCACCATTGGACTTTGTGTGAACAACCCCTCGACAAACCAACTTCACAGGTATGCTACTGCTGTGTTCCTCAAAAAAGTTACATCCCACCTTTGCACATACCCCTCACTTGGAGAAAAACTTTACTTTTACTTCAATGGAGCCTTCCCTCATACTTCACTTCACCTTGCCCTGACACAAGTCTACCTACCTTCCCGAACCCCTCGGAGATGAGCAACCTCACTAACCGTTTACCTGCATAGATCCCGTCTTCGAATTTACCATAAGCGTCACCTTGACACCCTTGAGTCCGAATTTCGAACTCGAAACAATTTCTTCCTCTTGTCGGCTTCTTCAATAGCCATTTCACTCCTTAATTCCTTCTCGTCTTTGCAGTTTATACAGTCTAATATCTCCTTTCACCAACCAAAGTACAGCTCATTAACTTGATCTGTATTCACATTCATTTACTACTACAACCATTCACACGTTCATACCGAACACCATCAGTTCTTGAAGGTCCTGGAGATCTTGAGGAAGTCCAATCATTTGAACCAACTCAATCCACTACCTTATACAAGGACTTTTTACCTTTCACACCTACCACATCACCAGGCTCGTTGCCATACCACCCACCATGGCTTACCACACTGCCATCAACATGGCTCCCCACCAACCATGCGATAGCTACTTTGTCGAAACCGAGGATACCACGGCCATCATCTCTGACGCGGAACGTCTTCAGTATGAGTCCATTATCAAGAGGCAACGACAGGAACGCATTGCAGATGAGCTCTCTCAGGAGGTTCGTGCCGAGTATCTGCCAGAAATCGTGGATCATATGGCCGCCATGGAGGTAAGATATATTCCTGATATACGTGGCCTCGTACATCATGCTGACCCTCGCAGAAACAAACCCTCCCCGACGTTGCTTCGATCGACATCCAAGAAGAGATCAAATGGTTTATGAGGCCGTACCTCGTGGACTTCTTAATTGAAGGTCATACGTTCTTCCAACTCCTCCCCGAGACCATGTTCCTCGCCATGAACCTCCTCGACAGATACTGCTCTCGCCGTGTCGTCTACAAGCGTCACTATCAACTCGTTGGCTGTGCCGCCCTGCTCATCGCTGCCAAGTATGGTGACCGCAAGGACAGGGTGCCGCTGATCAGGGAACTCAAGAGCATGTGCTCCATGTTATACGACGAGGAGATGTTCACCCAGATGGAGTGGCACGTACTCAACACCCTCGACTGGGTTATCGGACACCCTACCGTGGATAGCTTCCTGCAGCTTGCACTTTCCAACGCTGCCGAGGAGGACATCGAGCTGGAGCACATGGCATGGTACATCTGCGAGATTGCCCTGTATCACAGAGACTTCGTATCCACGAGGCCCTCCGTGATGGCGAGAGCTTCGTTGACCCTCGCCCGTGCTATCCTTGGCCGCCGCGAAGTCTGCTACGCAGATTGGGGTCATGAGGATAACGTCACTCTGGTGGCATTGTCCCAGCAGCTGAGCCAGCCATCGAAGATCCTTGCCAAGAAATACTCTTCGCCTTACATGTCTTCAGCTTCTGCTGTCCTCGAGAAATTCATGGAGCACCAAGCCGCCGTTGCTCGCCGAGCATCTCCACCAACGCCTCCAAACGACTTCTACCACAAGTCAGCCGAAAACAACGACCACATCTACAACACTCCACAAAAGCCGTCGAACAACCCCACGATGGCGAATGGGTATATCACGCCGCCGATTACCCCTGAGGGCGATTACAACCTATCAGTAGGCAACAACTCGTACCAAGGGCACCCACAACGACGTCCGATCACACCGACGCCAGTCAACAACGACGTATATCACCACCACCAACAGTACCACCACTATCAACACATCTGATCGTTGGCAGCATAGCTGGTACTGATGATCGTTATCCCCGGTATAATGGCCGCAAGGTCGACAACCCTACCGGCACCCCTCGACAGTTGGCCAATTTGGGCCCACGACGACTGTGCGAGACCTTTCCTATGTAACACAAGCACGTATATTAAGGCATCAGTGGCATAAGCGAACTTTTTTCCAACTCTCTATCGGCATTAGCGATTTACCTCGTTCTCGTTTTGTCCATTTCAGCGGTTCATATCTCTTGCTTTTATACTACTCATACCCCCAATATTTCCCCGCAACAAAATTCGAAAAAAGGGTTTATTTCAAAAAGAAAGCCATTTGGGCAATCGATTTTCGCACACACACACACGACGACGGCAGCATGGGGCTGGGAAGGTTAATACTCCAGTTGGGCCTTTTTATATAAGGTCTTCTCCGATAAAATTGTTTTTGATGCTATTTCCGGAAGCGCGAAAGAAACCAAAAGAGTTAAGGGAGTGGGTGGTGGGGGCAGTAAGTTAGTTAGGGAGAAATATTTAAGTGAGTGAGGAAGGAGGGAAAGAAAGATGGAAAGCCGGAGAGGCTGTGTATACCTGGCTGTTGAAAACCCTTCTCTCTGCGAGTTCAGAGAGGGGGTTGGAGGAGAGGGGGCATTCCCAGACTTTTTAAAGAGAGGGCGAAATATCTGGAATAATGAAAGATATTACCATCTGAGTTTGCATCGTCTGCTTGCTACGTGTGACTTGTGATCTTTGTGATGATGTTTGTCTGTTTGTTTCCCGGTCTGCCATGTTCCATGTCCGCCAGTGTGTCGTAAATAGTATTATAATATATATGAATATTCATCATGCCATTTTTGACTCCTTTTCAGTGATATGCAGGCAGATCATCATCATCATCCGCATCCCATCTCAAATCTGTGACTTCAAGTCTTCCCATCTTAACTCCGTGACTTCAACTCATAATCTCGTAGCCCCTCACATCTCCCATCCGATCAACACCCATCACCCTCAACCCCAGAGCCTCACTCACCTCCTCATCTTCAACTCCCCAC
>JPJU01002482.1:0-31590 GCA_000750735.1 Pseudogymnoascus sp. VKM F-4246
GGGAGGGGTTGGGTATTGACTGGTAGAGCGGTTTTTCTAGGAGGCTAGATTGGGGTTTGGCGGTGGGGTAATTTCTGGATGCGTGTTGGGTGAAGGAGTATATAGCTTGCGTATCTGGGGCTTGGAGTTCATCGGGACAAGGGATGGGATATCACACTACTCTGTTTTTTCGAGTCGGCCACGCCGCATTGCTGGAGCCATTTTTGTTCATGGGGGGTATAGGTATCTAGTATTCGCGTCTATAAGAAATCGATATAAACAAAAACAAACAGTATAATACAACAGAAGTGTTGTTCTATAGCGAGACCATCTTTGTCGAATTATTTTCGGCAGGAGCGCTGGGGCTGGGCTCTCAGGACTCCAACCCCTTGAGTATAGTGCCCTTGAGTATAGTGATGGCAAGCCTTGATCTACCACGTTATCTCGGGAGGTGCAGCATATGTGCCTGCAGCTGAGTCTCCACTGCAAGTCTCCGGCACCTTGTTTCCGGCAGACTCTCCCCAGGACGGAGGAACCGTGCCACTACGTCTATCGATGGCCGTTAAGAATGATGCATAAGACCAAGTGAGCTCTACGGCAGAGAGTGGCGCGCCATCATCCCTTCCAAACTGTTCTGCCAGTGACCCATCGGCTGGAGTGTACTTCTGTACAACTGCCACGAAGCCATCGGCGTAGGTCTTGACGGCGGCCGTTAGAGACGTATATTCGGTGGAGTTGGCAGTATAAGTGCCTGCGGCTGCGGTGGAATCGAGGTCCTTGAAGAATGGCAACGAGACATCGGAGATGGTGAGAGTGCCTTGGGTATCCCACTGGTACAGAGCATCATAGAGTAGCTCGGCTGCTGCAAGGGTGGCAAGATACCATGGGTTCCCGCCTTGGTAGACGTCCTCGGAGTATCTGCCAACAGCAGCAGCTGATCCAGCGGCATTGGCGCTGTTAATCCCGTACACGGAGCGGAACGAGTCGACCACCTTCTTGTGGTTGGAAAGGGCGCGGGCGGAGCATGGTTGGAACGTTTCGTCATCACATGCTGCGGCCGGGTCGAATGTGAGAATGTTGGCGAGCAGGGAGTTAGCATCCAGGCCGGATCTTCCGCTAGTTCCGAGGTTGGAAACTACGGCTTCTCCATCCCAGAAGCTCTGGAGGAAACACAGAATCTGGGGAGCTTGGGAGACACAGTTCTCGCAGGATTTACCGAGAGCAGTGGCAAAAGCATCGCCCTGGACCAGAGACTTGTGCTGAGCTGCAATCGTGAAGAAAGAAGACCCCTGAACCTCTTCCCAGAGATCGAAACCGGTTTGATTCCAGTATTGGGCGACGTAGGACAGGTCGTTCTGGACGATTGGCCAGATGTTCGACAGGGCCAGGTCCTTCTTGTCCTGGGCAATCAAGTAATTGCCATAGGCGATGAGAGCCGATGCGCGCAAGGCAGGGCCATCACGCTGGGGGCGACCCCATGCTTCTGTGAAAGCGGACAGGTCGACGTTGAATTTTGGTTCGGCGAGCCCGAGGCCATCAGATAGGTCTCCGGAGGGGTTGGAAACGGATTGCAGTTTTGCTTGCGCGCTGATGTACTCTTGGATGGTTGTTTCCAGAGCGGAGTCGCCGGCGATGAACCTATCGATCAACGCGGTGAACGTCAATGCGGAATCGCGAGTCCATGTGTAGAAATCTGAGAATGGATTAGCAACAGAGCTCAATCCCTCCTCGCAAAAAATAAAAATAAAAAAGAAGAAGGGAAACTCACAGTCCGGATCCGTCTTGGAAGGGGACGCAACCACGACTCCAGCGGCAGCTCCAGAAGCACCAGACCCAGCGGAGCCAATGTTATTCAGGACTCCTTGGTACGCAATGGGGCTTTCAGACGCTATGAAACTATCGACGTCGGAGTCAGACTGCCTTTTGATGCGGTGGCGAAACGCCGGTGTAGCTACTACTGAGCTAGCAAGGAATTCGAGGGCAATAAGAGTCTTGAGCAACATTTTGAGAGACAAGAAAGATCCTGTTGTATTAAATTTGGCTGGAGAGAACAAGCGTTGATTGAATACATAGAGCTCACGCAGCCTATTTGTAGTTTGAGACTACTATCATGCCAACTGTCGCCATTGAGTGACGACGGAAAAGGTGGTCCAAACCATAATAGAAACACGAGGCACGGAGTAATCTAACAAAAATGCCTCCGGAACGGAGGCTATGAAGATGTCGATCACGGCACTGTAGCGAAATAAAAAACCCCAGAATGCATTGTCAACTGAAAAATGGCTATGATCAGGTTGATCATATTCAACGGCATTAAAGGTCATGATAGACATAAATTGGAGACTGGCGTGACGGTCCGATAGGGGTGTGGGGTTGTGTGGGGTGATGATGGGAATTGGAGATGATCCGCACCCACGAGTGAAGTGGAGCAAACAGAACAGAGAAGGAGAGGCTACGGCCATAGGGCGTGAAACATTCATCTCCACCTTCATTATAGGGCTTGGGGGCGATTTTAAAAGTATGAGGGTACGGGGAAATTCCTATTTGGGGGAGGCGCCGGCAGCGCTCCGAAGCCCTACGCGGCATTATGTCGATCACATCGACAATAAATGATAAAAAAGGCCCGTGTAAGCGAGCCGAGGTTGGCCCCTAATTCATGCAACCCCATGAAGACAGGATGATGCCCACAAGATCTCATAAACGGAGGCTGTTCGGCGGCTCTTCTCGGGTGAAGTGCCGTGATGGGCTACTACAGTCGCGTGGCGAGGTTAGCGGGGCATGGGGCGTGCGTGCCGCCCCCTGCTTAGTCGGCGTGCAGGGAGTTTGTGATTGACGACCGGGGGACGCGCAATGATTGCATTGTGAGTATGCGGGGTTGAGAGGGAGTGCCGATCTGAGGTAACTAGAGCCGAGCGAGCAGGGCTGGGCAGGGCAGAGACAGATACTCGAGAAGAGAGCCCGAAGCTTCGGCCCTTTGCTCGCCATGTTGGAAGGCACTTTGGAAATAGAAGACTTTGACACATGTGGCTGAACGAGTGTATTCACCAAGATGTTTTTGTATGCATCTGAGTGAGAACATGGCGGGGAAATTGTTGGAGGCGGAGCGCGCCGCAAATGATCGTGGGGTATAAGGTTATCAGAGACATATGTTGGAATCCCCCGCGTTTTGCAAGACCTCCCGGGAGTATCAAATCTCGAATTACTGTATTTTCTGGCTGTTATGAAAGAAATGAGTCTGTTTTGCGCCATCATAGGCGTTGCCTTATATTGTAAGTGGCCTTCGAGTCCATGGTCGAGATAGCAGTTTTTGACAATAAATTAGATATTGGCGCTGTTGCAGCACAGGATGTTGCAGTCCATGGATACTATACAGAGCCAACTACTGGGATCATCTTTTACACCAGCTCTGAGCCCAACGGCACCGTTATTGGAGATGGCTTCTTCTCACCTGTTTCACTTGGAGGGTTCACCTGGGGTGTAGCGCTTCCAGAGGATGCTATGACAGTGGATTCGTATGATTATCTTGGATTACTTGTTAGTTTTTTCCAATATGAGAGCAATTTGTAAACGAAGAACTAATTGAGTAGATTGGTTCCCGCCCTAATGGGACGGGATGGTCTGGTATTGTCCAGGGCCAGAATTCCAGCGCTGAAATGCCAAACCATCTAATGCTGCTGGCATGGGCGACTGGAAACGGCGATGAAATTGCTACCTCATTGCGATATGCCACGTATGTATCTCAGATCTGGTCGATTTGAGTTCCGAACTGACCATATATTGCAGTGGGTATCTAGCCCCGAAAATCTACGAGGGGACCGCCTCAATAACCCAGTTGTACACGAGTGTGAACGAGACCAATTGGGTGATGGTTTACAAGTGTAATCGTTGCCTGATCTTTGATGACCCTTCTCAAACCCCCTTTAACATCTCAACCTCCAATGGTCAATTTGAACAGGGTTGGGCTCAGTCTACCGAACCCCCGAATGACCCAGAGAATGCCAATTCTGATATCGCACAACACAACAATGGAATGGGAGAATTCAAGGTTTTGGTAGCATCTGCTACGCAAGCGTCATATTCGAAATGGGCAAGCATGACGGCGACGGCAACCTCTGTTAGTGGCACAGCTGGCCCAACTGCTACCTTTACGTCGAATCCCGTCCCTACTTCTACTTATGATTATGTGGTTATTGGAGGTGGGGCTGGTGGAATCCCTCTCGCCGATAAACTTTCGGAGTCTGGAAAATCTGTGCTACTCGTTGAGAAAGGTGTTGCGTCCTCGGCAAGATGGGGAGGAAGTAAGCTTACACCCCCTTTCTTTCAGCATAGATAATAACCCATTCCTAGCTATTCGACCCCCAACTGGATGGCTCGATGGCACCAACATGACCTGGTTTGACGTACCGGGAGAGTGTAATAGAATGTGGACTGGTGGAGCCGCTGATACAAGCTGTGTGGGATGCGCTGCTGCATGCACTGATATTGATCAAATGGCAGGATGTGTTCTTGGTGGCGGAACAGCAGTTAATTCTGGCCTGTGGTGGAACGTATGTTATTATTCGAAATTCTTGGATGGGTGACTAACGATGCGATAGCCGCACCCTGAAGACTGGGATTTCAATTTCCCAGATGGCTGGAAGTCTACCGACATGGAATCTGCTTCATCTCGAGTGTTTTCCAGAATTCCAGGAACTGACCATCCTTCAATGGATGGCAAACGCTATCTGCAATCCGGGTTCGATGTTGTATCACAAGGATTATCAGATGCGGGCTGGACGGGTGTTACTGCAAATGATGTGCCTTCTCAAAAGAACAGGACATATGCACATACCCCGTACATGTACAGCAACGGCGAAAGAGGTGGGCCCCAGGCTACTTATCTTGTTTCCGCAATGACAAGACCAAACTTTGAGATGTGGTTAAATACGAGTGTGGAGAGGATTATCCGCACTGATGGGCATGCTACCGGTCTCGAGGTTATCCCTACTCAAAATGGGGGATACAAGGGTACGATTCAGTTGACCCCTACTACGGGGAGAGTCATTATATCTGCTGGTGTATTTGGGACTGCAAAGTTACTCTTCAGAAGTAAGTAGCCTGCTCACAAATATTGGATATATCCTGACGCGAATCAAGGCGGCATTGGCCCACAAGACCAGTTGGAAGTTGTCAAATCGAGCACTGATGGTCCTTCAATGATCAATGAAACGGAGTGGATTATTCTACCTGTTGGGCAGAATCTTGGCGACCATCTCAATGTGAGTCGAATCTCTATACTACCCTTCACACGGCTCTAACAAAACCAGACCGACACGGTCATTGCACATCCGAATATATCAGCATCATATTATGATTGGCAGAGATCCTGGGATTCACCTGTGGAAGCGGATAAGACTAGTTACCTGAGTAGGTATCTCTCTTCTAGAAGAGTATTTATTATCACTAACCCTTCCAGACAATCGTGTTGGGCCCCTTGCCCAGGCTGCCGCAAATATTGGACCGATGATGTGGGAGGAAATTACAGGGCCCGATGGCATTGTGAGGCAGATGCAATGGACATCTAGGGTCGAAGCTTCCAACGGTGTAACTGCACCGGTTGATAATGGTATGTTTTATTCCCCATTTCATTTGACAATTAGCTAAATATATGACAGACGTGATGACGATGAGTCTCTATCTTGGAAGAGGCGCTATCTCTCGAGGACGAATCACCATCCAAAAGGGCTTGAACATGGTAGTATCGACCATTCCGTACGGAAACGAAGACGATCTTGCAGCTGTTGCCACGGCGCTCGATAACATGGCAAATGTTCTGACGAAAGTGCCCGGTCTAACATATCTCTACGGACCGAGAGCCAGCACTGACTCAGCTCAATCATCCCTCAATATGACCGGAGCCGAATTCCTCGCAAGCGTATGTTATTTAAGCTCAATTGAGTGTAATATCTAATAATTCTCTAGGTCCCTCTCACATATGCGAACATTGGTTCTCGAAGATCAAACCACTGGCTTGGCACTGCCAAACTCGGAACTGACAGTGGGCTCGAGGGTGGAACATCTGTCGTTGATACAGATACCAAAGTCTATGGCACAGATAATATCTTCGTCGTGGACGCGAGTATTTTCCCAGGACTGCCATCCACCAATCCCTCAGCCCTTATCGTCACCATGGCAGAGCATGCCTCAGAGAAGATTCTTGCTCTTGCTCTTAATACATCCTAGTTATGTATTTATGCATTGAAACACTTGATATCCATACTCGTTTTTGGTTCTCCGAGATAGGTCGTGTTGGGAGATTCAAATTATTTTCAGTAGAACGCGCTATTACGCCAAATTAACATCGATAGTGCATAGTTCTCACATACACATCAACATTAGAATAACCCGTTTCCATAGTTCCTGTAATTTACAATTCAAGCCATTTTTCAATAGATCCTTTCCTCCTGTGACAATCTCTACGTTCAATCCTGATTCTAGTAAAAAATATCTGTCCGAGAATTAGGATCTGAAAACGATGGTTTTCCCCTGTGTAAAAAATGAATATCAAAGTACAAGAATTACAACTATAGCAAATGACAATGAAGAAAGAGACACTACGCCACATTTCCCCGTTGCGGGGGTATCTCGGAATCCATACGTCCGTAAGATCCTTGATTTTTTTCTCATAATTTGCGTGAGCTAGGGTGCGTATTAAGCATCATCACGAAGCATGAACATAAGCCGCGACGGACCGAACAACTCCTCTCCATATGCGCAATCCGGTCCCATCTCTCCACAATCTTAATATATCGTAGTCCTTTTACCGAATCATTTTTGTAGAAAGATGTCTTTCGGCGTAATAAAGTAAGCCACTTTCCCTCGTTTCCACCAACCGCGTTCGGGCGCACCGAGGCTCTCTTTCGGTTGCATTCTTCGGTTCAACTACTCTTCAATTCTTGGAAACGAGAAGCGCAAGCATCATCGCAGTTTGCCCTATTGTTTCATGAGGCGATGCGGGCTCTCGTCGGCGGTGCAAAAACTTGACGGGTGTCTCTAGCCGAGAGATCGGCGTGGGCCGTCGTCCGATGACGGGACCCCGCCCCTTGTCTTGTGGAGTTTTATATTGGCAGCTGATAATGGCTTTCGATCAGCATTTGATCAACATTTGATCTGCATAGAGCTTTATACGAAGGGCCGAGAGCTGGGGTCGTGCCAAAATGTTAGACCAACTTGGACATTGCCTCACATTGCAACACCTGAGTCTCTTACGTCTGCAGTGGTCCAGATAGTAGCTGCCAATTGATTAGAGAACGAAAAGGAGACGCCGAGTTATAAAGAGAGGAAAAGCCCCTCGTATGCTATCTCATCCTACAGCTTCAAGTTTTTTACATAACTTACCTCTCTCACTTTGCATAACTTACCTCTCTCACTTTGCACACAATCCAAACTCGCAAGTATGGTGTCATTCATCACATTTACTGCCCTCAGTCTGGCTACTTCTGTCTACGGACATGGCTATCTCGTTGTCCCCAATAGTCGTACTGGCCTCGGGCACGAGGTGCGTATTATTCCACTCGGCATGGTCTGCTGGACACGCTGAATTACATTGTTTGCTAATAATTTCTCAACATAGGCCAGCTTGGATACATGTCCTGAGTGCACCATCCTAGAGCCTGTGGAGGCTTGGCCTGATGTCGTTGCTGCACCAGTCGGGCGGAGCGGCCCCTGCGGCTATAATGCCCGTGTTAGCATCGACTACAATCAGCCTTCAGAAAACTGGGGCAAAACCCCCGTCGCGACTTATGCTCCAGGCGACGTCGTCGATGTGCAGTGGTGCGTGGATGCCAACGGGGACCACGGTGGCATGTTTAGTTACCGCATCTGTCAGGACCAGACCATTGTCGACAAGTTCCTGGACGCGGCCTACCTACCTACCGACGAAGAGAAGCAGGCCGCAGAAGAATGCTTTCAGAAAGGCACGCTAAACTGCACTGATGTCTCGGGTCAGGACTGCGGATATAGCCCCGACTGTGCGTCTGGGGAGGCCTGCTACCGCAACGACTGGTTCACGTGCAATGGCTTCGAAGGCGGCGACCAGACGAAGTGCAAGGGCGTTGACAACGCCGAGCTCAACTCTTGCTATACGTCGATCGCAGGTGGCTACACCGTGAGCAAGAAGATCAAAATCCCCGATTACAGCTCGGATCACACTCTACTCTCTCTTCGCTGGAACTCGTTCCAGACAGGACAGGTATATCTCACCTGCTCCGACATTGCCATCTCAGGCGCTGGGAATGGAACAACAACCCCCACGAACTCAACCACTGGGGCGTAATATGGTGGCCCAGGGAGACCAAAGGTGCTTCAGATGTGATGCAGGCTCTCGATCGTAAAGCGGCTTGCCTCCGGGATGCGGCCGCGCGTTCATAGTTACAATATTATGTACATATCAGAAGTTATAGAAATAGTAGCGCCGAATCAACCCCACACAGTCCCCCCGCACCCCGCATTGTTCCTAAACCTTGTTGAGTATTTCAGCGAATGGTCTTCCACTCCGAATAGACTCCGCTCCAGTTTAGGTCTAGCTCGAATTATTGAAGGCTGGATGTCGATCCCAACCATGCTCTCATCCAGCATCCGCTAGGGTCTGAGCACACGGGTGTAATCCCTACATGTACTTAAGCTTTATGCGGCACTCTTGAGGCTCGAGCCTGAGCTTGAGGTTGTCGGGCGAGGTTAAGAAATCAGATCAAGGTGTTTTTGAAAACCAACCCCAAAGAAATAAGAGCATTATACTCTTTTTATGCGGGACACGGGGTTCGAGCGGAGAGGAATGTTGTTATATGCTATATCTGTGAATACTTGCTAAAATTGTGTTTAATTTTATCTGTTAACTAGCATATCTCGTGCTTGAACACTACCGCGTGCTTTCGCTTTCTTTTATGGCAATGGAGGTGATTTCTTGTAATTGAATGATAATGTTCTGATTGACTAAATAGTTTGAATTGCCTCAACATATATACGAACTATGATAAATACAGGTACTAGCCTGAAGCTCTATTCAATGCCATAAAATTTAAGGACATAAGCTTCCCTTGTTTTCCGCTTTTACCCAGATCTACGTGAGAAAATTAGCATTTGCGGTCTCGATTCATACGGAATTATAATAACTTACTCTTGCTTCGCCATTGTTCGATGGGCTCGTGAATGCACCAGAGTCGCCCACTGTCGCCGTGGTGCAATCCAAGAGATCAACAGCTGTGTCTCCAGAAGAAAACTGCGATCCTGTGACGTCGAATCCGTCACTTGTTCCTGCGGCGCCAACATTTGATACCACCGCCACGACCGGCCCACGCTCCAGGGCCATATATTCGTTAGAAGTACCGAGGACTGCCACCTTGGACGAGAAATAGGTCGCCTTGTCGGTAACATTCGACGCAATGCCCCTGATCTCATGTAATTGTGCAATGTATTTGTACAGTGTTGTGGTGGTGTCATAACCGCTGGTCCAGAGCGTTTCGCGGTTGTCTGGGTCAGCCGCGCCGGAGAATCGCTGCTCAAAGCCATAGTAGACCATCGGAATCCCAGAAGTGAACATCAGAAATGTCACTGCGTTTTTGTCTCTGACCTCATCGTCGCCGGCCTGACTTGCGATGCGCGGTTGGTCGTGGTTATCGAGGAAATTCGTCAATACATTAACGTCGGAGAAGGATGACGCTTCGGTGCTAATCATTGTTGCGAGGCCACTGAAGTCCCCGCCCATAAAGGCTCTGATGAGATCGTACCAGAGCGGGTAATTGATTACGCTATCGAGTGAATCTTGATATCCAGAGACGTATGCAGCGTCCCCATCAAGAACCTCTCCTGTGACAAAGACACCAACGGCCTCCTGGAACTGAGCAAGGGATTCCTTCGGGACATGCTTGGCTGTGTCAAGACGGATGCCGTCAATGCTATAATTGCTAACAAGGTCGGCGACACTATCTATCAGAGCTCCGAAGACGGTCGAGTCTTCGGAATTGACATCAGGTAGAGAAGGGGTGGGCGTGGTAACAAGCCAACAATTCTCGATGGACGATTGGTCGTTATAGTCAATTTCGCAGGGTGAATGGAATGCCGACGCGGCATTGAACGGCGAAGGGTATGCACTGTAGTCCACGGAGCCCGATTCCTCGTTTGAGCCGAAGTGATTGATTACAACATCAATCATGAGTGACATGCCACGCCCATGAAGAGCGTCTGAAAGGCTCTTGAGGTCATCTGTAGTGCCAAAGTGGTCGTTGAGCGTGTAAGGGTTATCAAGCCAATCTATCTCGACCGTTAGAATAATATAAATAGAGAGGACCTGTCAGATAGAACGAACATCCATGATACGCAGCATTGCCCCCCTCGATGTTATGAACGCTGACAACGTTAGTCGAATATTATTGGGGTGATACAAGCCACATTACACTGGTGAAATCCAAACTGCCTCAAAGCCCATTCCCTGGATATAATCGAGTTTATTCTCTAACCCCTTCCATGTGCCGCCGCAGTAGTCAGAAATCGCGCAACTTGGAGAAGTGCCATCCGTGGTTGCAAATCGGTCAGTCAGGACCTGGTAAATGGACAGTTCACGCCATTCTGCAGCGGTTTTTGCGGCTGCAACAGAGAAGAAGGAGCTGGCCGTGAGGAGCAGGGCCGCAGCCTGGGTTGCTTGAAATGAGTGTAAATGCATGTCGATAATAAATTGATGCCAGGAACAGCCTGCAGAACGAGGGACTGGCCGTCGTCAGTCTCATTTATAGGTATTCAGACCTCCCATAGCGACAGGGAAAGGTCAGCAACGATCTACACAAGTTCAAGGTGAAAAAGGCAACAGATTTGAAAGGGGCATTGACTGCGGGGATTCATGCGGGGTAGGACCGCATTCCGGGGAAATAATAAAGTAATGTGAGGGGTTCCAACTCGGCCGTTCTTTCACGGCACCCAAATCAGATCGGCGCAGTCGTCATCGGTTGCGATCGACATCGGGCCGTCCTTCGATCGTGAGACAACATTTACGAGCTAGGAAGAATTTAAGAAACGAACATGGGGAAATAGTACTGTAACTCCCTGTTTAATTTTCACCGTTTATTAATTTTCTAAAGCTAGTGTAGAAAAGCGCACGTGTAAGTGGATTCATTGAGTGGAAATTAGTATGCCCTAGGATCGAGGTCGTCTGTGCAAATATATATCCTGGCACGAGACAAGCCCTCAGCATGTAAAATCAGCGCAATTCACTGAGCCTTGCCCAAAACGCCTCCAAGGCGACAATAATATCCAATGGCCCTTACCAAGCAGTATGGTCTCCATCGACCCTCAGATCTCCCCCCGTCATCCACTCACTGCATCCCGCCATAAGAAACACTCCTGCTCCCCCCAAATCCCCTGGCCTCCCCAACCTACCAAGCATATTCTCCCCCACCCAGCCCTCTTTCCTCTCCGGAAACTTCTCAAATAAGTCTTCCACCATCTGCGTCACCACATACCCAGGACTAATTGTATTAACCCTGATACCCTCGCGTCCCACTCCGCGGCCAAACTCCGTCCAAGTTGCTGCACCCCGGCCTTGGAGGCATTGTATGCGGCGCAAGGTAAACCGCGGTTTGCAATTGTACCGCTCATCGAGGCAATTAGAGCAATTGAACCCGGAGTGCCGTGTGCCAGCATCGCGCGCGCGACGGCCTGTGCAGATGTCAACACACCGGTAACATTCACAGACAGAACGCGGTTGCATGTCTCGGCGGAGTACGTCAGGGCGGCCTCTTCGTGTTGAATGCCGGCTGCGGCGATAAGGCCATGAAGACCGGAGTGCGTTTCAGCGATGCTGGTGACGAGGGTGTCCAGCGCGGGGACGTCGAGAACGTCAATGGAGTGATATACCAGTTTCCCTTTGGGCAGGGAGGCAGCGAGGCTGTCGAACTCGGGGCTGGGGACTGGGAGACGGTCGAGAGCGTGGACTGGGGTGTGTTAGTTGGGTTTGCGAGCTGATGGGAGGAATTGAGCTCACCGATGGCTCCGCATTCGATGAGGGACTCTGACATGCTGAGGCCAATGCCGCGGGCTCCTCCAGTGACGATGATGACCTTTTCTGCGAGGCTAAAGAGAGAAAGGATGCTGCTCAATTGGCCGGCTTGGGCTTGGGCTTTTGCTGCTGGGGCCTCGGAGGTGGCTGCTGAGGATGCGGCTTTTGGGATCGACGCTTTCCTGGCCGTGGTTGGTCCGATGGTGGCTTCATTAACCGCCGATTTTGTGGTTGTAGCTTCTGGGTCGGCGACATCCTCGGTTTGAGACTCGTAGATGGTTTGTAGGGGGGAGGATTCTTGGACCGTGAGGTCTGGAGTTTTAACTGCCGATTCCATCATGGCAGACAGTGAGTGGTTTGATTGAGTAGTGAGTAGGTGCTGGATTATTTACTGAAGAGTGAATAGAAACAACCTAGAAGTAGATCGTTGATAGAGGAAGAACAAAGGATGGATTTTGAGTTGGAAGATGGTTTTGTAGTTGGTGTTAGAGGAAAGAAATCCACTCGAATTTGCAGAGCAAGTAAACAGTCACCCTTCATTGAGCGGATGCTAAAGGGTTATTTTCGAGGATGATGCTCGCCTGGGACTTCAAGCCATTAGTTGAACACGGCTGATTCATTTCACTTGAAATCATTGGCAATTCACCTCAATTCGGAAGTGAATATAACAAACCACTTGTCTCCATAGCACAGTCCAGAATAGCATAACATGATACTGGCACGATGCCACCGAGCGCACCTTGAAGTCAGTCTGCGCAGCAAGATTATCACGACCTCACCGCCAACACAACCACCTCGACAAATCCTTACGTCCATAATTTTCTGGCAGTGTTACTACCCCATAAAATCCCAGAGAAATATACCAAAGACTAGTGCAGTCGCAAAAGGACATCTTTGGCTCTTGTGAGAAGAGAAACAAGAGGTGAGAGAAAATATTGCGAAAGGGTGACGGCAGCATGGTGCAATCTCGTGCCATGTAGAATCCCCAAGATCTGTGGCAAGGGCATACAAACATTATCTGCATTATGTATCTGCTGACCGCGACACAGTTTCTGTGGCCTTTGTGGTCGTTGTAGCCATTGTACCAGATCTGCGGCTTGGCAGGGTGTTTGGGATATAAGGGGGGGAAATTGAAATCTCAAAATCCCGAATATGACAGCTCTCCTTGCAGAAATTTCTGTCGCCTGGGACAACCTGTGCGGTGGCAGAATGATAGGGAGACAGGCAAACACGACACTGCAGCAAAGAATGGGGATTACAGAATGGAGAAGGAACCAGGGAGCAGCATCGATTGGGAGGTAGGTAGGAGAATTTCGGGAAAGCGCCGTTCCCGCGCTATTTCCTAAATTTCCTCATCACATTTTTGTCTAGTTTGCAGCTTTTTTTCTCTCTCTCCCTTTTCTCAAGTCACAACGCTGTGTACCATTAGGGGCGGCCTCCGTTGTGCAAGGAGACACGATCGATCTGTCAGCCGCTGTATGTCCCACCTGGATAGCTGCATGATCAGGAAAGATTAGCTCCCTACCCTGCCCGAAACCAAAAAAGATCCGCATAATTTGCTCAGGAAAAAAAAGGGAAGAGATGGAAATATGATGGGCTAGCTGTGGCTAGCTGACAGACACGAGTATCTGATCGATCGCGATCTTGATGTTGATACCGAATCATGGTCTCAATCGTTAATACCGGAGTCATCCCCGGCCTCTTATAGCATCCTATCAGAAAGCGCCAGCTATCTCAGTCAGAAAAATGCTAATCATCATTGACGCAAGTTTGACGATGCCCCTTTGATTGATCGCGAAGAAAATGTACGAGTGTTGAAAGGGTGGTGCGCCGTGCATATGCATAATGCATATACTTGACCAAGGGTCCAACCAGAGATCTCACATCGCGGAATTGCATTTCTCCTTTCAACTCAATTCACTTCGTGTATCTTATCAACTATCATATGCACATCAACCCCCCTTCTTTCGTTTGCAATTGGACGCCCACCGACCACCGGCATCCACCTCTCCCACCGCGGCCGCCACAATCCCCGGAATCGACACGCCCAGACGCCTATATGGCCCTGCACCCATCCTATATTTACGTACATCCCTTCGCCAATCTCATTCTCCTATTCCCACTTTACAACACCGCTATTGTCGCGTCCCAGTGAGCTACGGCAGCTTCCCGCCGCCACTGCCCGCGGAGCCCGGGAAGCCCCTGCCCACCGCGCTAGAGCTCACCTTACGCCGCCCCTGACATGCCTATCCTGACCCCACCCTGAAATACCTTTCTGATTTCACCTCTGAACCACATTCCCCGATCTGAAAGATGCATGATTTGCTCATCTGTACACCCACCTCCCACCGCTCAGCTCCACAGTTTCATCTGATGTACGGTCCAGCTGTGTCTGAGTCCGCGTCTGCCTCCGGGACTAAGCACACCATCCGATCCTCCAACTTCACCTTTCCCTCACCGTCAGCCGGCTTTTCACGGTACTGCGTACTAAGTACCAAGACATGAGCCAGCGACGCACTTCTGAGAATCAAGAGAAACGCGGCGATCCTCCGGCACACGGCACACGGCATGAGTGCCTTGTCCTTCGGTTCCACGCATCCGTATCACGCCCTTGTCTCCCGCCTGCACCTGGTGGGCACCTCTCAGACCGCCTCTAAACAATCAAGCCCCGAGCCCTGCGATAGGCAGGCAGGTGTCTGCTATTCATGCAGCAAGGTAAGGCCAGTTACCGGGGTACGGCAGGAGCAGGCAATATGGCATCCTAGTATCCGCGACCCGGAATGGAAGCGGAGCGCCACTCGGTGCGCCTCCAAGCTACCTACCCAGGTTGCGGGAATCATCTAGGTGAGTTGGATCGACGTATCTGTTTCCTCGCGGCGCGCCGTGGCATTCCTCGATGCGCGGTCCCGTCTTTTCGTTGTCCTCTCTCTTCTTGCGTCTTCGATTGCCGTCCAGATGGAAGACGAAGGGCCGGGGCAGGGGATATAAACTCTCTCACTTCCCCCTCGATCTCACACTGCATTTTTTCTGCATCCTCAAGCCACATCCTACCTCCTTCCTCCAAATTACATACCTTTGACCCAAACTACTACCACACCACACCATCTCACCCATACCCCTCCTAAACCGCAAACATGGTCGTCAAAACAATCACACCACCTGCCGCACCCCTGCGCATTGTCCTTGGCGGCGATGAAGCTGGTTTCGCCTACAAGGCCGCCATCTTCCAAGACCTCGAGGACGACCCGCGCGTCTCCCTGGTTACAGACGTTGGACCTTGCTCCGTCTCTGACACCACTGCCTACGCGCACTACGCTGTTGCAGCGGCTAGAAAGGTTCGTCCCGTTCCGCTCCCCACTTCCCCACGTCATGCCTAATTGTCGACTCGGAATCAAGTCCCGCCCTCCCTAGACTCCGCTAACCTTTCCCAGGTCGCAGCAGGTGAAGCCGACCGCGCCATCCTCATCTGCGGCACCGGCCTCGGCGTCGCCATCGCCGCTAACAAGGTCCCCGGCGTACGCGCCGTCACTGCCCACGATAGCTTCAGCGTCGAGCGCGCTGTGCTCTCCAACAATGCGCAGGTCTTGTGCCTCGGTCAGCGTGTCATCGGTGTTGAGCTCGCACGGCGCCTTGTTAGGGAGTGGGTCGGCTACCGCTTTGATAAACGCAGTAAGAGTGGTGAGAAGGTGGAGGTGATTTGTATGTATGAAAGGGAGGGAGCGCGGGGTGTGAAGGCATAGAGTCGAGTCATGTGATAACCGGGAAAGGGATGTGAGATGGGGTATTGGGGTATAGGGATATAGACTGGACATTAGCGTTTGTCTTCATATTTTTTGGGGTTTTCGTTAGGCATTATCGAGGGAAGGGAAAATGGGAAATGGGCCAAAAAGGACAGGAAAAAATGGGGATCAGGTGGCTGCTCTGGTTTTCTAGTTTTAATAATAGCTTCTTTATCTTTACTTCAATACGTATCCATTTATTCATATGGCTTTGGGAGCTCATGTTTGGAAGTGGATGTTGAGTGGGAATTGAAAAAAAAAAATCCACGCCGCATACTACCAGTTGTGCATCGTCGCGGCGCTGGATCCTAATGTAAGTCTGTGAAGTCTATCCATATAAATCATAAATTGAACCATAATACTTGTATAGACCAGTACCATTCGTGATCAAGTTCGCCCATTTGATGGCGGTTCTGTCGCCGCTGGTTCAAGCCAACTGCATGACTACGCATCCCAACTTTCCTCATGATCCGCTCCTCAAACTTTTCGGCACTGCCTTCTTGTCACCTAGTTGCCAGCCCGTTGATCAGCCCCTCCATTTTTTTTTGAGGCGCAGCCGCGTCTGAGTTAAGACGGAGGGGGTAGTTGAGCATGAAGCTATAAAAATGAGTGAGTTCGGCCAACAGTGGGAGTAATTGCACTAGACCGTTCCTTCCTATACTCGCGTTTCTCTTGCTGACAGTTGTTCCTTCCTCACGTAGTTATTTTTGCATACGACAGCCCTCGTATCATCACCGCTGCTGGGCACATCCACTCAAACTCATACATACCTCAGTAATCACCACTACTGAGAAGTTGAGTACGTACGGATCGCCAAGAGACGGATAGGTGAGTGGTAGAATCTATGTTATGCATTTCCTCTTCGAGGTTAAGGTATATACAAGAACTCTTATCCTTCCCTTTCTCTTTCTACTCTCCATTCGTCACCTTTCCTCTCCACCGTTTCTTCCTCCATGAAAAGTCCAAAATAAAACCCAAACCCAGGCACCCGCTGAACCCAAATCCCGCCCTAAGCGCCGCCTCCAAAACCAAAAACGCCGACTATTATGAGATCTATCTCTCTACTCCAATCTTATACCAGCAGCACAGCCGCCACCAGCGCAACAACCACCCCCACAACGCTCCCAGCACCCTGGGCTACGGCCACAGCCGCACCAGTAAAAGCACTCGGCAGCGTCTCATTCACCCACCCCGCCCCACAAACACTGTTAACCACCCCCGCGCCTTCCGCATAAACCTTCGACACAGGCACCGTCCTATTCGCCGCGGCCGCCCCAAACACGCCCACCACATCCCTCAAACACGTATTACACGTCATCTTCGTCGTACTCGGCAAGCTATGCCCGACGCCCATGTAATACACATACGAGTCCTCATCGCTGGTGGAATTCGTCGTCGCGTCGGCGAAACAGTAGGAGCCCGTCGAGGACTTCAAGCAGGTCGCGGTGCGTAGGGAGGGGTAGGCGAGGAGGCCGGTTAGGGCCATGGTGGCCATGGAGTTTCCGACTGCGAGGTCCGCGGCGCAGGTGGTGTTTAGGGTTGCGGCGAGGGAGGAGAGGTATGGGGCGCAGGTGGAGGGGGCGGCACAGGAGTGGTCGAGGAGGGCGGTGGTGAGGAAGGGGGAGCGGATGGTTTCGAAGAAGGAGTGTGAGGACTGGAGGGGGAGGGGGTTAGCGCGGTGTTCGGCGAGAGGAGCTGGGGGAGGGGGGCATACCTCGAAGAGAAGGGAGACGGCGTAGCAGCCTTTGAATTCGGCGGTGGCGAGGAAACTGTTTATGAAGAGGGGACAGTCGGGGGATTGGAATGTGCCGCCTAGGTTACTGTCGAATGGCTCTGGGAGTGGTGCGGATGTCGTTGTTGGTGCGGCAATGGCTACGCTATCGCTAGCAGAACTAGCGCTGGAGCTGGTGCTTGAGCTGTGAGTGGAGGTGTGACTGGAGCTTGGGCTTCGCGTAGTGGTCTTGGAGGGCGCAGCGGTGGTGGATTCCTCATCATCGTCTGCCTCATCATCCTCTTTCCTTGGCAAGAGATCAAAACCCCGCCTCAGGAGCTCCCCCGAGAACGAATCCAAGTCCCAATCGCTAGCCACCTTCGGCAGCGGCGGCGGCCTCGTATCAAGCAGCACAATCCCCTTCGCCTCCAGCTCCGCAAGCTCACGAGCAATGGCGGCGGTCAGTTCGGCGGGCGGGACGAGGGTATCTGGTATAGTGGGGGGTCGCGAGGCGAGTGCGAATGTGAAAGTTAGACATATTGCGAGGAGGGCGAGCGAGGTGAGAGAGCGCGGGAGACACGCGTAGCGGCTGCGCCGGGGAGCGGGTAATGGCGAGGGCATGCTTAGAATCGCAGAGCGCGTGGGCATGTCTGTGTCGCCTATGTTCGTGGAGAGGGCATCTGAGTGCGACGCACGACACGGTGCCGTGGATGCGGGCGCGGGAATGTCGTCTTCTTCCTCTGTGGCGGGGAGGAGGAGATTGATATTATGGCCGCAAGGCCTGACGGCTTCTGACGGAGCCCGAGCTTATCTAGAGCTCTGGATAGCTGTTTTTTGTTTCGACGTGGCGTGGCGTTTGGGGTTCTTCGAACAAACAAGTTCGCGGCCTAGAACAAATGATCGTCGCGAATGTCTCGGAACGGGTGTTTTGCGCGAAATGGGGGGACTTTGAAACGGATGGTAGAGACACGGCAAGGCTGGGACAGAGAGACGACGAGAGAGTTTTAAAACGAGTGACTGTAGTTGGGAAGAGTGTTGAAGGCTGGAGACAGCGGGTTACGGAGGAGGTAACAACGGCGAGGGCAGAGGTAGAAGAGGAGGCATGGGGTGGAGGGACCGCGGGAACGGATAAGGGGAAGCAAGATTGGAAGAGTGTTCTTTTTTCGTGCCGGGTTTTCCACTATTGTATCGTGACGGGAGGGCCTGGAGCCGGCGGGACAGCAGGGTCGCAGGTCAGGATGGGGACTGAGCTCGTGGGTGGGTAGTATGGGGCGGGAAGAATCGATAAATGGCGTTTGGAGGTGCCCATATAAAGTGATTTGAGTGGGTATATATATGCCAACTTATGTCAACTTGGGCATCGGTATAAAGCGGCAGACATGCGTACTGTATAAATATATAAATTGTATATAATATATATAAACTACCGCGCATACTATCGAATTCTAGAGTGGACGATGGGGTCGTGATTGGCTGTGAGAGGGGGGAGAGTGTGGTCAGATGGGAAGAACGAAAACGCAAAAACGAGAATGTAAACAATGTGGATTGGATGAATATGTAATTTCGATGCACCAGCTTACCCGTCTGTGCGTACCTTCTACCCGGCTGTGGCGGCGAGAATGTATGGGAGAGTAGTGTATCTTCTACCCTGGCAAGGCCATTTAGTGTCACACCCCCTTCACCCGACCCCTACAAGAGCCATGCGGTGCTAGGCAATCAAGCACCACCTGCTTCGTTCCACGGGGGGCGAAGGGGGGAGGGGTGGAAGGAATTCACGATAATATAATCTGTAAACAAGGCATATTCATACGCCATGTTTCGGGCAGGGACATCGATATATGGCGACATATGACGACCAGCTCTATACAGGGCAATAGAATATGATAATCGACGATATTCGCGCTTTGCAGTACTACACCAGGTCAGCATTTTACGTGTCCTGGCATTTTAACCCCCCTCCCCCAATACAAAAACATCTCCTCTCCCCTATTGCCAAGCAAATATATTGATTAACGGAGCTCAAGTGGGCCTGTCCACGACCCGTCGACACGCCATCTCCACCACCCATCTCAACGTCAGACACACCCAAACCCGCGAGGCACTCAGGCACCAAGAACCCTCTCCTCCCCCTGATTCGGACCCATATCCCACCGATGAAGCCTTCCGGCTTAAGCTGAGCACACTCCTCATCTCCACAAACCCTCGCTGACCACCTCGCAATAGGGCTGAAAAAGCCATGGCGCCGGTGTGCTGAGATTTCAACTTGGCGCGCGAAAAATATCAATCCAGAAGACCGTTGATGGGAAATTACACCTCCTCCGGAGACCGGTCTCGACTTCGCCGCAACGAGCCAGTGAGTGCTAGTGCTAATGATACCCTACTAAAAACAGGAACGCGTAGCAAGCGGGGCGGCATCAGCGAACCCGATCGGAATCGTCGCGCACGTCGTGTGGAACTGTGGACCCTGAGCGGTCACAGCGGACGCTATTGTTCACTAGTGGTGCCGAGGCCGTGGGCTGAGAATAGCAGCAGTTTTTTATGAAAAGGGGAGGCCGCCGCGGCTTATGTGCTGTACTATGTCAGACGCCGTGATGCCTGAATGTGGTAGTATATACTATATCTGTGTCGCATTTACACGCCGGCGAGACTCTGCGGGTGTATAGACGCGATTGTGCGGCTGATGGGGATTAATCGCTGAGTTTCGTCGCTCGGTGTGTTGGATGAGTTGGACGCGTTTATGCGCCTAAATTGGGTCATATCATACTTTCCTCACCCTCTCCCCGCTGGAATACCCAACTATTTCTCCCTTCACCCTTCTTCATAGCCGGTTTCCCTGGTATGATTATGTAGAGTGATTTGAAAGATAATCAAAATTGACCATAACGCACGGGGTATCTTGGACATACCTCCTTACCGCCATACCATTCCACCCATCCCCAGCGCCAATCAAGTCCTCACAACTAATACCCCTCATCATGCCCCCAAAAGACACCCTCCTATCACTCGACATGGGCACAGACGACTGCCTCTACCGCCTCCGCCGCGACCTCCCCTCCACCAGCACAGTAATCTACATCTACCTCCTCACCCTCTCCCTTCTCCCCACAGACAGCCTAACCTACGGCCGCAACCTCATCAGAGACCTCCGCCGCACAGTCCCAGACTGGGATGAGGAATGGACGACCCTCACCATATCCCGCGAGGATGATGCAGTGAAAGTTTTACGCGATGAGTGGGCGCCGCATTTCCTACCCGCCAGTGCTATTACGAGGGAGCTTCCTCGCATTAATGTTCTGGGCGTAGAGGTTCTAAAAAGCTTGAAGAACCGTGTGTCGCGAGTGCGTCTCCCGGACAAGCAACAGCAGCAGCGGATCTTGAAAATCCGTCCGTTTGCGTACCAGCTTCGCTATCTCGCGCAGGAGATGCGGGCGTATGAGATGTTATGGGAGAAGGGGTGTGAGCTGGTGCCGGGGGTGGGAGCATATGTGTCTGAGAGAAGCGAAGAGCAGGTGATAGGGTTTCTATGTGAGGAGATAGAGGGGCGGTTTGCTGGGTGGGGAGATTATGAGAAGTGTAGGGAGGCGCTGGGGAAGTTGCATGGGTACGGTGTGGTGCATGGGGATTTGAATCGGTATAATATTATTATGGCAGGGGAGAGGATGAGGTTTGTCGACCTCGAGAAGGCGGTGCTGGATATAGATGTTGAAGGGGAAGAATTTATGAGACTGTGTGTTGAAGAGCTTGAGGGACTCGAGAAGGCGTTGGGTGATGAAGAGGGTTGGGGTAAACCGTGGGGAGAGTGAGACTAACGAGTTTTTCTGCGAGGTTGCGAGTATGCGTGATAAATTATGAAAAATAAAACGGTGGATTCTATTCGTATTGCTCCATGGCGGTTTTACGCCGCTGTAATCCTTATGATCGCTCTCCGGCGTGGGTTTTGCTTTGGTAACATGCATGCTTCCGAATTAGGATATCCAACAGCGGCCAACAGACGAGGATCGTCAATTGGCTCTCGCCCTCAGCCATCGATCGCGCTAAAACCATCAATGAAACACCCCCATTGCGTCTCTTCGGCCGTGAGAATCAATCTTCATTCTACACAAATAACTGTTTAAAAGAACATCATCATCTCACTCAACATGGCCATCTCCGCCTCAGAACTTATCCCTAGCCAACCCCCCCAAGTGAGAAACAAGCCTCTATTTCCCAACCCACAACCCACTAATCCCACCATAGCCCATACCCCTCCCTCCCTATCTCGACCCCGCTATCCTCGCCACCCGCGTCGATGTCATCAACGGCGGCAGCAGCTGCCTTATTTACCTCCTCCCCAGCAACCACGTCCGCAAAAACGTCTACCCCGAGCGCCTTGACAAGAACTTCGTAGACGGCCTCGAGCTGGAGTCACGGATCTACCAGCGCCTCCCCAAGAAACACCCCCGCCTACTTGAGATGATCAGCTACTCGCGCGATGAGGGTTTGGTTCTCGAGTACATGCCCGAAGGCGACTTGGGCACCTACCTCCGCGGCGAGGAGCCAAGAACGCGATTGCATCCTCACTTGTGGCCCGAGAGGGGTGCGGTTGAGATTACACCCCAGCAGCGCCTGCAGTGGGCATGTGATGCGGCGGAGGGGTTGCAACTGCTCCATGAGAATGGGGTGTGGCACTGTGATGTGCGGACAACAAATTTCCTGCTGGATGATGACCTGAGGTTGAAGATTATCGATTTTGAGGGATCATCCCTTGATGGGTGTGAGCCATTGTCGTTGGAAATGACCAGATATCTTTTACCTCGTGATCCGAGAGAGCCGTCAACTGCTGCGACCGAGTTGTTTGCGCTGGGGTCGACTATTTATGAGATTATGACAGGAAAGGAGCCGTATTTGGACCTCGCGGATGACGAGGTGATGGCTTTGTTTACGGAAAAGAAATTCCCACCTGTGGATGAGCTGCCATGTGGAGATGTGATAATGAAATGCTGGCTCGGTGAGGTGCATTCGGCGAAGGAGGTGCGGGAATTTATTGAGGAAAAGTTGCACAATTGAACATCCTGTGCACTTCAGGGGCTAGACGAGTTGCTGGATAATAAAAGGTCCGAGATAACCTATAGAGAGAGCGAAACTTGTAAGTCGTGTATCCAAGGTTAAGAGTATATACGTAATAAACTACGGAAAGAAGAAGTCATTCTATTAAATTGTCTGTTCAAAGTTTGCTCCGAATACGTAACGGCTCTGTTATTACAGGCCACCAAACTCCACTTGGTTGGATGATGGTAACCTCTTTTACAGTAAATTCACCCCCCATTGTTATACTCGATGGTACGCTTTCTGTAGATCCTAAATGTTCACAGCGACATCTTCTAAAAAGCTCATCATTGCCCCCTGAATCGCGGCATAGGAATACCTGAATCGCTCTCAACCTGCCAAAGCGGTCCTTTTTCCAGCAGTTAAGCGTCAGTGACCATTCTCGTCGCTTACTATGCCGATAACTATTGACCGCTAACAATACAAAAATCCCGACTATTGTAAGAGCAGACAAAACCACCACCACTATCGACTCACCGCGGAGTTCCCTCTTTGGCATTGGGAATTTGACGCCTCCTGCGATGGGTGCAATTCCTCCGGCAGGTCGATCCTTCATCCTATTAGAGAAACCCTTCCTATTGGCGATAACGACGACATCTCCGGAATCCTGAAAGCAGTCAATCCAAGGCGCCAACAGCCCCCACTCGCCCTGGTCCCATTGACGGTCGTGCTTTGGCAGGCGCGACGGCGGTGCCGTCCAGGCAAATATCGACTCGTCGCGATAGGTCTTGAGCAATTCTTGCTGGAGCTTCAGAAAGGCTTGCCGGCCCTCTCCATATATAGGCACGAGAGAAACACCCATGATTCCCACGAGGCTGTAAGCGATGTCTTCTTCCTCTGTAGTCTTTCGGCGAGACTGCCAGCTTAGCCTCGTGGCGATGCTAGCAGATCTGAACTGCTCCGACCCGTCGAGGAAGCGGGCTTCGATACCCGTGATATGCTGTATCTCGGCTGCTAGCTGAGCTCTGGTTCCTATGGGCACCCAGTTCGCGTCGAAAAATTTCATCGTGCGTGGTGCGATCAGTTCCTGGAGTGTCCAGCCGCGTTCGAACCATTCAGAATCTTCCGAGTCCGCTCGCTTGAATACTCGTGTCTTCCCCACTGTTACGTCGGATAGATAGGTGTAGCACACCGCGGCCTCCTGATACCATTTGAACATGGCATTAATCGATCTGGTCACCTCCTCCGAGCTCTCTTTGTTAATACAACACGAATCTATCCAGACCCATTCTAGCTTGTCTTCTCTAGCCCTCAGACAGGTGTTGCGGATCTTGCTTAGTTGTGGCGTAATACGATTTTCGTCCTGCAACTCTACAGGCTCAATGGTCGCAAATGTGATCTCTTGTGGAAACCATCGATGGGATAGGATGGCGTATTTAGGGCGCGTTGGGCGGTGCTGGAACTCCCGAAATTCGTACGTTGTAGCATTAAGAAGGCGCATTGTAGCCTACAGCATAGGCTGGACTCAATTGATATTGGAGTACGTGTAGTCTAAGAGATTTAAAGTGGGATGAGAGAGCATTTGTAGATTCCCCAGCCTTGTCTCTGTTGCTCGGACTTCTTGTATTAGCTTAGCTAGCCTTGTTTCTATTTCCAAACACAAAGATCCCTGCGCCACAATGTAGCCTACACTTGATAAATGTAATGAATCCCTGTCCGCAGTCGATTTTATAGAGAAGGCCGCGATGATCGTTTGAGCGCAGGTATATAATCGTGCGTGGAAGAGGAAGTGACCACCAAATATTATAGGCACCGACATGTAATTTACCACGTAAAATGTCGCGAACGCACATTGCTTCAACCAATGATTAGTGCATACCCGCGCATAAAACCCCTACTCCCAGCCTTTTTGTCGTAGTCTGCAGCCTTTTCGTCCGAAACTCACCTTCACACCAAGACTGTGTTCTCACATCTGTGAGTTAACAACTCAATGTCAGGGCATCGAGGACTGTTTGCAGGAAGTAGTATTGAGAGAGGAGGATGGTGGCGTTCACCCAGTGCTCGTACTCGTCAATGAGAAGCTGTATCTTGCCTTTTCTACATAGCAGATAATCCACAGATGATAATCAAGAACCTCTATAATTGTTAAACTGGCGCCATGCAGCCAATTGAAGCTGAGTGATCTATTCGCCTATAAGATGGCAAGGATACCTAGCACGTGCGCGTGCGCGACGAGGCTGCAGAGGTAGGTTGTCCATAAGAACGATGTGTTGTTCAAGTCACCCTGCATCCTGCCACTTTGAACATCGTGAAAAAGTGCAATCCATCGCAGTAATGGAGTTCTTGGGGGCAACAGCCGCAGCTGACCAGCTCCTGAAGGAAGCCTTCAAGCTAGTCCAGCTCATCAGGAATATCCACGACAAGTATAAGGGCGCACCAAAGGAGATTGAAGCCTGGCGCCAGGAGATCGAGGACTTCTCCGAGCTTATTAAGCACATCGAAACGTTACCTGACCTCGAAGGGTATAACATCCATGGCACAATCGAAAGTTGCAGGACTACCTGTTGCGAGCTTATCGGTATTTTCAGCGGCCTTGATTTCGCTGATGGCGACAAGCGACTACATAAGACTTGGATGGCCATTAAAGGCATAGACCAGGAACCAGTGGTAAAGAAGCATTTCGAAAAGCTACAGAGTCTCAAGGTGACGTTATTGACTGGGATTAATGTCGCTCAATCGTATGTGTGACGATTATTCCCAGTTCTAGTTCTGTAACTGACTGCAATCTAGCGAGCAAGGGTACCGTACAGCGCAAGACGTTCAATTTATCAAAACGGCCATTCAGCCTGGAACCGAAGAAGATCGATGTCTGAAAAGCCTCTATCTCACAAATCCAATTGATGATCGAGACGCAATAGTGACTGCAAAAGGTGCTAAAGTTGCTGGCACATGTGAGTGGATCGCATCTACCATCGAATACAAGGCTTGGATTGCATCTCCTCCGAGCCTTCTTTGGGTATCAGGAGGACCAGGAAAAGGAAAGACATTTATTTCTATCTTTCTCACCGAGCGCCTATCATCATCTGCAGATGTTATATACTTCTTCTGCGATAATAAAATTTCGTCTCGGAACACGGCTATCGCCATCATCCGCGGCCTCCTTTATCAACTCGTCAGCCGATTCCCTGGACTTTTACACCATGTACTCACGCCTTGGAAAGTACAACAGAATGATTTATTCAATAGCAACTCTTTTGAGAGCCTCTGGAGGATATTCCAGAAAATGCTGGAAGACCTCGGGCCGGATTTGATCTGCGTCATTGACGGACTGGATGAATGCACCGAAGATTCTCTGAAGAGCCTACTTCAGAAGATAAAAATGCTCTTTACAGAACACGCAGAGGAGCATAAACTAAGACTCGTCATTCTTAGTCGGAGACGTCCTGAGTGTCTCCAGGGGACGCTAGGTTCATTTCCGCAAATCGACCTGGATTCCGACCAGATTAGCAACCAAGCCGACGTTAATACTTATATCACCTCTCGGGTTGCGCAACTCGCCCAGCAAAAAGGGATTTCTATGAATCTCGTCAAGCACATCGAAGAGATATTTCGAAAGAAATCGGAGAATACATTCCTCTGGGTGAGCTTCATGGCCGATGACCTTGAGACGAAGACAGTACCCAATATTGAGAGGGGACTGGAAACCCTCCCAACAGGGCTTGATGAGGTTTACGGACGGATATTGCATCATATAAAGCCAGAGAACACTGCTATTATTGCATTGATGCTACAGTGGATTTCCCTAGCGTTGAGGCCATTAACGGTGCCTGAGCTAGCCGAAGCTATGAAAATTCGTGAGACGAATTTTCTTTCAAAAGAAGATATCTGTCTAAGCTACATTAAATCTTGCGGTCATTTACTTCAGATTTCTGCCTCAACTAATGGTGTAGTAACCTTTGTCCACCAAAGCGTTAAAGACTACCTTTTCGGGTCAGCTAAGCACCACAAGATATCAGCTTTCCAGATAAATAAGGAACAAGGTGATCTCGAAGTAGCCTGTCAATTGCTGTCTTTCATACAAAACGAATGGCTGCACTGTTATAAAGAATATTCGCATCAATTGCTCGGTTTACCCCGGTCAGATGCGTACCCCTTTGTCGAATACGCACGATGGAATTGGGGCACTCACCTACAACAACTACAAGACACAAGTCTTTGGTTGTTAATCGATAGAAACCCGTCGTTCTTTTCGGATTTTTCTGCTGTTAGAGGCAAATGGTGTGATGCGATATCCCCCCCAGGTCATATTGCTGGCGCTGTCAGCTTGCTCCAGTTTGCATGTAGATTTGAGCTTCTGGCTCTAGTAAAGAAACTACTGAAACATAAGAGACGATACTCGCCATTCACGTATCAGCGATATATCAACAGTCAGGGTCCCAAGAGCTCCAACAGCGGGCCAGCCCTAGTTCATGCATTCTACCAGCGATATATCAACAGTCTGGGTCTCAAGGGCTCCAACAGCGGGCCGGCCCTAGTTCATGCAATCTACAGAGGAAACATCGAGTTGACACAGCTACTTTTGAGCTACAAGGCGAACATAGAAATTCCATGTCCTAGGTGGGACAACAAGAGCGCTTTATACTATGTTGCAAAGAGTGGTACTTTTGAGATGTTCCAATTACTTGCGGAAACAAAACGCGGCCGACGCATCATTGATGCAGATATCAAAGCCTGTCAAAATAGTGCGAAACATGACTCCCTCCTTCACCGTGCCGCTGCTTCCTATGGGAGGTCACAGCTATGCAGCGTCCTTATAAAGCGATATCATTACAATGTCGAATATATAGGAGATTGGGGGCAAACTCCTATCTGCAATGCAATCGAGTCTGGTTCTATTGACCTTGCTCGTATGTTTGTTAAGAATTGGGGTGCTAGCATTGCCGCTGCAGATAAAATGCTTCAAGCAGCAGCTCGGTCTTTCAGTAAAAGAGAGATATTAGACCTCGTTATTTCAGAGTTCAAGATTGATATTAACGCTAGAGACGAATCTGGCCAGACGGTTCTACATTATATATTAGAAAAAACGATGAATGTTTGGGATATATCAGGAACATATGATTTCTTAGTCCGCTGTCTGGGACTTGGTGCTGACCCATCACTCCATTCAACTAATGGAGACTCTCCTCTTCATGTCTACAAATGGTTTGCACATCACATGGCTGTATCCTTAAGGCCCCTCATTTTGCTCCTACGTGACGGCCGACTAGGAGTTAATGACAAAGGCAGTGGTGGGAACATGTTGCTTCATAAGTTGATGCATAGCGCTTTCGACGACCCTAAGTTTCAGAATGCAAAGTTTAACATCCGGCCTAGACTGGCGTCTCTTCTTGATGTTGGCGCGGATAGAGCATTGGTTAATTCGGACGGGTTGACTACTCTTCAACTAGCAAAGGTACTATTTGATGAAAGTGAACATAGTCAGGGAATACTGGCGGGTATTGTTGATATACTAGAGAACTACGCCACAGTTTCAAATCATCCCCAGAGGCTAGATCCGCTTGGTTGGAATATTTTTGAGTGATCAGAAAGAGAAAGATTAGTTCAAGGCAGCTATTGAACGGCAATTCATTCTCCTTGGGGTTTGTATTGATGCTGATTGTGAGGCGTATTGGGTTTTAGGATATGGGGTTGCGGACTGATAAAATAACCCATCATTCTATGTCTTGTGAATAACGATGCCGGTGGCCGTGGGGAACATTAAGGGGTTGTTGGAGGTAGTTTCTATATATATTCTACTAGGGCGTTTCCCACCAATTCCCATCATAGTAAAGAAGTATAAATGTAGTTGGCAATGGGATGTAGTTATGTATTTGTATATTAAATACTGGTCGCCTACTACATACAGCACGAGCGGCACCTCAGGCGAAGGAGCGGTCGGCATTATTGCTGCCTACCCTCCACGCAAAGAGCTGGGCGTCTGTTCCATGCCACTTACACTCATATACGGCGGTATTCAGGCCCTCTGCCTGTCCTCCACGAGATAAAATAAGGGGAGCGCTCCATCATCCCCTCTAAAAAAGGAGAGAGAGCGTATTCTATGCCTTCAACTTCATAGACGGCGATACTAACTTCCCAACGGCAGCATAAAAAACAAAGAAAAAGGGGTAATTGTCAATTACACACCTGAGAAGGGGAAAATGCACATAATTCGCTTCTTACAGCTATATTAACCTATCTCCTCCCCCGGTTAAAAAAAAGAGGGAAAAAAAGGAGCAGCGCTGATATAGGGAGGTTTATAGACATTGCTATCGATAGCGGTATTGTGATGTTATGGTATTGTAGTACTACGGCAAAAGGTGGGGTGAGGCGCATTCTGCGGCAGTATTAAGGGTGGTATTGAGGTATGCCACACAATGCTGTGCCATACCATGACAGCGGCACCCTAACCCTAAATAGAGGCTTTATAATAGATACCGACCTATCTTACCCGACGAGTTATTGTATTAAAATCCCGATAAACTCGGGACAGAACCAGGACTTAGCCGTCTACATTGTGAAACTTATGGGCCCCAGAACCAACTTCTATGGTCTTGCCGCTTCCGGGCAAGGTAACAACAGCCTTGGAGTTGGGAGGCACCTGTACACCAAGGTGGAAGCCGTCATCTTCAATAGACCATTTTGTCTTTATCTCACCATAGCCACTGACAAACGTAGCCTCGGCTTCCGTGATTCCCCCACCTGGAACGGGCGAGATCTCAATCCGCTTCCAGCCGGGTTCGCCGGGTGCCAGTCCCCCGATGACTCCGTGCATCCAATCTGCCACCGATCCAAAGGAGTAGTGGTTAAAGCTCGTCATCATGTCCGGGTTCGCCGAGCCATCTGGTAACAGGCTGTCCCAACGCTCCCACGTTGTCGTAGCGTTCAGCTTCACATAATACAACCAAGAAGGGTTTTTCGTCTGCAGTAGCATTTTGTAGAAATCATCTGTCAAACCAGCACCATGCATAGCATGACCGATAAGGCTCGTCCCAGCGAACCCAGTACTAATGAGATAGTCATTCTCTGCGACCAGCTGCTTTAGTGTCTCAATGGACGCCTGGCGATCAGCGTCCTCAAAGAGGCCAAGGTAGAGTCCCAAAGCATACGCCGTCTGTGTTGTGTTCGCCATGCGACCTTCATCAAGCCAGCGGCCTCTGGATGCGTCGCGGAGCTCCGAATGTTGTGCCCGATATCTCTCTCGCAAGTCGTCGTAGCCGAGCGCATCCGACATATTTGCCAGACGGTCCACCATGCCGTCAAGGTAGGCATCTGCAATGAGGTATTCAGGCATACTTGTCGGGGCGAGCCAGTCTCCGAATTGGAAGCCGCCCTCCTGCCAAAGACCCCCTTCAGAGCGGGAAATACCTGTCTCAATCCATGCCTGAGATTGCTCAAACTGCTCCTTGAGCAGCGCCTCATTGACAAAGAGCGCCACAGGTTCCATGGGCTTCCCACAGCCACATCACCCCATACCGCTGCAGGTGGCGCTGCTTCGACACGCCCAGAGAGGACGTAGCTGGTTATCCCACGATATAAACATCGTATATAGCGGTATTCAGGCGAAAACAATATGGGAAAAGGAGAAGGTTCCATCACGACTCCAGAAAAAGGGGAGGCATGCAGGCTCTGCCAAAATAGAACGCTCATCACCCGCTCCTTACACTCGTATACGGCGGTATTCACCTCCTGGCGGCTATAAAAAAAAGAAAACACACAAGAAACGAAGGGCGGTTCACCCCCAATCCAGAAAAATGAAGAGTGTGCATATCTCACGTCTTCAACCTCGTATACGGCGTTATTGACCCCCCTTTGGCGGCCAAACAAAATAAAACGTGAAGCAGGAAAGAATTGTTCGTCACAATCATATTCCTAAAAAGGACACGAGCGCTCATCCCACGCTCTTAACCTCGTATACGGCCTTATTCGCACACTCAACGTCTGTAAAACAAGGAACAAAAGGGGCGTACGTCAATCACGCCCCCGAAAAGGGGACGCATCCGCATATCACCCGCCCCTTACGCACACATATGGCCACATTGAAGCCACCAAAAAAAAAGCAAGGAAGAAAAAGGAGGCCCGAGGACGTATCCCACATGCCCGTCGCGGGCGGTATTGTGATATTGCAGAAAAAATGTAGGGCGGGATAAGGCGGGATGAGGCGCTCTCGCGGCGATATTTGAGATTTGCCATGGCATGACAGCGACACGGGAGAAAGGGGGAGAGAGTGACTAGCTAACTGCCTCCGAGCTCGCACTGTGGGGAAGTTGATAGAGTGATGATGGCAATAGTAAAGAAACGCAGGGCCAATAAAATATCGAAGCGAAGTGAAGAAATCCGAAACCCACCACCTGGAGCCGAAGCCAAACCAAGCTCTCGCCCGGTCAATTCCCCTTTTCAACCAACTTCAGCCGGCAGATTTCCCCTTCCACTCCCCCAATAGCCACAACACCCAAGCTCTCCCGGTCAATTTCCACATCCAGCTCTTCACGTAGCACGCAGGAAACCCAATCCCGCCGCATCCTCACCGACCACGCGTTCTCCACGCGCTCACCAAACCCCCCTTTCTCTTTCTCCCCATGGAGAAAGACAACGCCACAAATGCGGAGGCGGGAAGCGGAGGCGGGAAAGTAGGGCCGTTCGGGTGTGAAAAGCGGTTCAGCTTCTGCATATCCCACACTCACTTAGGGCAAGAAGACGCGGGGAGGCGGGGGGAAGAGCTTATTTTGTCAGCCCTCCTCGTGTCGTCCACGGCGGTATTTTGAGTTGGATAAGTGGGAGATGGCGGGAAGGAAAACAGGGAAGAAAATTGAGAGTGCGGAGAAAGAGGCTGGCTCGATGACGAATGAGGGTTAGAAAATGCGCGGATGCCTACCTCGTAATCGCACCGCCATCATAAATGGGATGCGAGCCTCATATTTCATTTCATACTCCACCTTTGTGCCTCTGTCTTCCCGTCCCCGTCAAGCTCCCCGCTTTTCGCTCACCTGCTCTCCAGCCAGCCCGCCTCATCCGATATCACATCACCAGCCCGC
>JPJU01002483.1:0-25716 GCA_000750735.1 Pseudogymnoascus sp. VKM F-4246
AGGTTTTGTTCGAGGAGAGTTCGTTTGTTGGTCGCTGTTCGATTATATGTGTGTGTGTGTGAGTGTTTGTCGGTCGTAGCGACTGTATTCGAGATGCGATATTCAATGGAAGAAGCAACGACGAACGAACGAACGAAAGGAATGATGATTAGATACAGAGATAGATTGACTGTCTGTCGGAAAAGGATAATAATAGGAGTTGTCTAAGGAAGGATTGAGAGGAGAGGAGGAAGAATAAGAGGAAGAGTAAGCACGGGAGAGAAAAAGGCCAGACAGAGCGACGGGCACCAGCCAGTAAGTAACCTTTTTTACCTGGGTGTGCGACCATTAACCTTAGCATACCCATACCCATACCCATACATAGCACCATCCTGTACTTGTGCAGTACTGTACCCGCATACCGCATAGTGCAGTGGAAGTGGGAGTGGGCGCGGTGGGCTGTCAGGATTCCCGTCCCTGCTCCCCTGCCACATGGCGCGTCTCATCTCCCATCCCATGCGCGAATATGCTAAGTGCAGTTGTCCGTCAGAGGAGACGGTTGTGAAGAGCATCCATCCCAGCCTCCTCCAGGAGTGCTTATTGTGTGATCCCCAGCGTTGTCCCAGTATAGCAGTTATGCACCGAAATACCCCCAGCTATTTCCCCGGTATCGCATACCCCAAGTCAAGTGCCCGAATATCCCCGTAATTCTCACCTCCCTCCCTATCTCCCCATCTGTGCCTCGCCCCCCACCCCATAAAATGAAGGAGCAATACGACGAATACGCCGTCCCATCCTGCCCATCTCTCTCTCTTTGCGTCAACAAAATTGGCCGCGCAGAACCACTCAGGGCCCGTCCCTTCTCAGCCACGCGGGTCTTTCCCGGGGGGTCTGACAGCCGCATCATCCAATCATATCCGCGCGTCTCCACTAGTACTGGGCACAGCTTGTTAACTCCCATACTATGTAATTCTCCGTCCTGTTTCCCGTCTCGCGCTAGGGATAGATTGGGTTTAGCGCTGTCAGCTGGAGGATTCGCCTTGGCCTTTTGGCTTGTGTGCTGAGTGCGATCGCTGGGGGGATTACCGCGTTGGGTTAGATCCACTGACTGCCCTGCCCCTCCTCCCAAATGCCCAGCTGGGTGTCAAAATAGAATACAGTAGTGAAAATGTGTATATTTAGAAACTGGGTGTCTTGACATCTCTCCCCCACGGACTCGGATCGCTGCTCTGTGGTCTGGTTTGGCATTGGTAAAAGTTATAATTGGGTACTTTTGGATTGATTTGGTTTGATTGATCCTCATTAATTCAAGGTTATTCATTACTTTTACAGTATGCTATGTACACTATTTCTACTACACTAGTTAACATGTACAGGGTATGGTATCTCTCCTCTCCTCTCCTCCCCTCTCTCACCACCGGCCAGAGCCCCCCCTCTGGTCCATGTTCTATTTCTAAAAACACCCCGCTAGCTGCCCCTCCTCTTTATACTCATTCATGACAGGCCCACCTCGAAACGACCTCGACGGCAGCGGTCGAAAGTTGGCTTTGGGTTCTTCCACTACCCGCGGGGAAGGCGTCGGCGTCGGCGTCGGCGCCGTCATGACTTCCTCTCCATCCGCCTCCTTGCTTCCATCCTCAAACAGCTTCGACATCTTGACAAAGCTAGGCGTATCCTCCATCAACACACTGCCAACTCCCTCAGGTACCCCCTCTGACTCCTCAAGCACAGTCCGCTCAAAGAACTGCGCCCTCTGTGCCCGATAACTCGCCATATCCTTCGCCTCCTCCTCATGAAAGTGCCTTATCATCGACGCAAACTGGTCAGGGTAGATAAACCGAGCGAGCGGGTGCTCAATATCCAGTAACACCTCCGCCGCGTTCGTCGACCCCGATAATGCCGAGCCCAGACCACACGCTTCGAGCACATCGTGTATCTGACCCCGCACGTCGGAATTATACTCCAGCCCGCCACCAGGCCTCTCCCTCTTCCCAAACTGCCACGAGAGCGCCGTGACGATGCGCAGGAGCGCGCTGGTCCGCTCCGGAGAGGTGAGGCTGTAGTAAACGATGTCGGCGAAGATGCGACTGCGCACGTAACAGCCTTCCTTTATGGCGGTCTTGAAGTACCGGAGCGCGCCGTCCAGGTTGTGGAAGTTCATGCAGCCTCGTATCAGGGACTCGAAGATTTCAGAGTTCCGGTGCGCTTTTTCGTACAGCACGCCGTCGCGGTGGATCACGTCGCTCTCCAGTGCCCATTTCTGAATCGTGGGGCTGGTGAGCGAGTACACGTGGTGACTTTCGAATCCCAGCCCTTCTTCCATCCCGGCCATTTGCCGGATCGTCTTATAGAACATCTCTTGATCGCGTGTGTACCCGTAATGCACGAGTATCGCAGAGAGTATTCCCTCGTGCGGACGCAACATGTTATTCCTGAACCGGTGCACCACCACCTCGGCGAGTTCGGGTTTTTCGAGCTTCGTAAACGCCCGGATTAATATCTCGTATGTGGTCGTGTCTGGCACGGCTGTAGATGTGAAGAGATTGTAGCAGATTTTCGCAAGCATCAAATCGTAATTGCGCTCCTGGAAACCCAGCGTCTTTGTGATAGATTCAAGTGTGGCATTTAGATCTGCCACACACGATTCGTCTCCCACCCTGCGCGCCTTGGGGTAGTCTGGCGCCGGCGTATAGCCATCCAACATCGGGGCCAGAAGCTTACTTAGCCTCTTTATTTCTATATCAGAGTCCATATCATTGTCCACGTCTGTAGATATCCCAGCTCTGTGCCTTTCGGTCCTCCTTGACATTGACGTAGCTCGCCAAAGTTGGTGCACAAGTGTGTTGACGTTGCGTTCCATTTGATCCAGTTGGTATGTCGTCCGAGGCACCCAATGCGACATTGTTGAAGCAGCGAATTCGCTTCCCTCCAGTAGTCTGCGATCGCTCTCTATCGCAACCGCAGAGTATTCTATGGGATCATTCCGGACTCGACTGTCCAAATCGAAATACCTCTGGCTCCCCAACTCTTGAGCGTTCTCCCACAAAATATCCTTCAATTCGTCCCAGACTGGAGTCATTGATTCCCTCAGCCTCGGCGTCGCCGTCGCCTGCGATGCTTCGTGAATCGGCACTGGCATGTAACTCATGAGATGCCTTACTGTCGTGGCGCCCTGCTCCAGTTTCCGACATATATTCGCGTCCGGGGTATATTCCACCACCTCATTCCCCATAATATTCGACGACTCATCCGCCGCTTTCCCTATCGAGACCTGATCCGGCGTCGATATAGTCGCTAGATCCTTCCCCGACCTCACCTCCTCAATAGCCCGGTCCCACTGCGATAACCGCTTGTCTTTTCTCCTCGTGTCATAAATCGCCGCCGTCGCAAGCATGGCCGAGAAACTCGCTGTGAAAACATCGCTCGGCCGTAACCGTCGCCCAGCTGCGGCTGTGCTCCTGCTCGTCCGAGCAACTCTCGCCGACGCTTGCAGACATGGCCCACACTGACAAGACCTGCTGGCCTGCACGGTGCGAGACCAGAGAGCCAGCATTATACCATGCCGGGTTCCTGGGTTTCGTAGAGGTCTAGAATATCTCGTAGGGCGTGTGCGAAAGCTGGTGCGAGCTCAATTGACGTGACGGAACTTTTTTCGAGCCCTCCGAGGAGCATCGTTATCCTCAGCAGTTATTGCCGACCGTCTTGCGTTTAGCGCGCCAAGCGAGGACCGCCGCTTTAACGTATCGCGAACTTGATATCGGGACAGCTTCGTCTAGATTTCGCTGGACCTGCTTTGTTTCCGCGATAATACAAACGCAAGTCAATTTAAACCCATTCGGAAGTCCTGTTGGATTTGAGAACATGCTTTCCCTCACCTTGACTGCTGATCTCTCCGGGTAATTACTCCAATCCCCTCCCACATGTCACATGCTTACAACCTCTCAGAGTGACTGATTTGCGCCCCGATGATACTCCAGAGGATCCCTTCTGGTACACGTTCAAGGTGCAATGTACATCCTGCAGGGAAGTTCACCCTAACTGGGTCAACGTGAGCCGATTTGTATGTCTGAAGCACCTGTGTCTTTGGTTATGCAGCGGCTAACGTGGGGTTCAGGAAATGAACGAGATGAGCGGCAGCAGAGGCGAGGCCAACTTCGTCTGGAAGTGCAAAATGTGCAAGGTAGGGTTTATCACCCAGAATCGGAGTTTGTAGTTGTGTTTAATGCGTTTTAACAGAGGGAATCTTCGGCCACAATCATGGCACCACCGATTTCATACCAGCAATCATCGCCTCCCAAGGCTCAAAAGGTCATTGACTTTGACTGCAGAGGTCTTGAGTTTATTGATTTTAAGCCCGAGGTATGTTTTGTGCCCTTCATATGTGTCTTCCACCTCTGACATAGCTACAGGGAGATTGGCTGGTTACCGGAGCCGAGTCTGGAACCAAGTTCGAGGCCATCAACTTTGAGGAAGGTGATTGGTACGAGTATGATGAGAAAGCAGGCGATGAGGTTAGCATCAAGGATTTGAAGTGGGAGATCAAGAAGGCTTAATTTGTTGTGGTAGCAATATCAATTAAATCAAAGTTATCCATCGTATGAATTAATATTTTGCGTGAAATAAAATAAATATAGAGTGAATTACTATAGAGGCCCTCATTTTTCAAACATATCAAATATTTGCCTCTAATATAATGACAACTTCTGCATTATACCAGCCTATCATTTAACCCTCAGTTATAATTTTCTAGTCTGCTATAAATTCGCAAAGTCCGGAAATACTCGTATAATGAAGCCCATCTACCCCTCATTAAGCGCCACCACCAACATTCGACAGCCTCGCTTATGTAATCACACCCACTGAAAAGTAACAATCGCCAAGAATGTTCACGACAGAAGCTCCAGCCGCGTCGAAGCCCAGAGTACCCTCGTCCCAGACCAATATACCCACAACACCGCCAAAATGAGTGTAAGTGCCTTACACCCTTTTTGGAAGCGTCGATGATGCTAATACGTCCCAGGTTATGCCAGTTAACCCCCGACCGATGCTACAATCGCTGTAGGTATCCCCCCAAGGCGTCACCCCAGCCTACCCGCACCACCCCAAGCAACGCGTGGGATGATGATCCTTCTCTCCCGCCGTGATGACCGAGTCTACGCATATCTAACGATTGGCAGTGTGAATGAAGAAGTAGTAGTGCGCCTCAAGTGGGGGCAAACCGAATACAAAGGCATCCTCGTCTCCATCGACAGCTACATGAACATCCAGCTCACCAACACCGAGGAGTTCATCGACCAGAAGCTTACGGCTGCGCTCGGCCAGGTGCTGATAAGGTGCAACAACGTTCTTTGGATCCAAGCAGCGCCGACGGGCAAGGAGAACGGCGGGGACACGAAGATGGAGGGCTGAGTGGGAGGACGTGGGAGAATGCTGGGCACGGATTTGGAACACGGGAAGCAGACAAGCACCTGGGGTGGGATGTTGTACATGCGAGGGGTTCTGGCAGGGAGTGGGAACTATTCAGGAAGGCAGATACCATAGGTGGTGAATTGAGGCCGGGGTATGGCGTTACGACTGAGCACAAGATAGAGCTTCCATATAACACGGGAAAAGGAAAGGCATTATGAATCTTGAATGGCTGTACTCACACTCGTGCCACCCAATAGTGTGGATGAGGATTGTGCTTAAAAGCAGTGATTATAGTAACTGGCTGATATAAAAGGCTCAAACCATTCTCGCCGTTTTTGTGCCACCCAAATAAGGCATGTTGCACATGACAGCGCTGATTATAGTAACTGTAACCAAGACGAAAGTTTTCAATCACTCAAAGCTAATTTGTCATTGTAGCCACTCACAAAAGGAGCGAAATAGAGAATCGTATCAGGTTAAATTACTGATATCAACCCCCAGCCAGAGACAGTTTCCCAGGGTTTTGACGGGCACGAGTATGGTTCATCATGATATTGTTCGTAAATATGGCCCTCATCTACATCAAGCATCCTTGCTTGCGACTGCTTCCTACATCGCTGATGCCGACTCTGAGTCTCTTCCGAGGCCCGGTCATGATGAAAGCCTCCACAATCCACTCATACCACACCTTCCTGTCATCTGTCTGCCTCCAGATGCTAACTTCAACCTCTGCATCATCGGGAACGTGTAGCGGGTTCTGTATCTGTTAGATCTTGCGGATGTCACGAGAAGTATCAAACATACCTTCAAGGGGAAATATATCGGAAACCAACTGATCATGTCTTTGCTCTTCGCATCAATGGTGTCCGGTCGCGTACTCAACTCAACAATCTCCCCAGCGTCCTCACCGCTTGAAGTCTTCCTTCGCCCATCGTAAAGCACGGTCTCAAAGTATCCTGCGATGCCGTGAACCATACCTCTGTTTAGGCATACGAATTTGCACCTCGAATATCTCGCATTATGCTCATTCGCGCCATCTCCACCAGCCATACTACCACCTCCACCACCGCTCACACCACCCTGTCTCCGTGCCTCAGCCAGCTCAAGAGTGGCTGCGGGAAGTGGATGCACAAACTCCCATGCTTGCTGGATGCGAGGGTGGTCTGGGACAGAGGTGGCCAGGAAGTCAATCGCGTGCAGCATAACAACATAAGGCGTATCCGTTGCATCTGAATCGTTGACAGCACGATGGGAGATATCGGCGTGGAGACGCGGAGCGAGAACTGGAGTGAGATGCGCCGTATAGCTGCTCGGAATGGAGATTCCAAACTCCGGAGCCAAAACATGCTGCACGCCATCAAGGCACTCAGGGCTCAACTCGTTGTCTGCGAAAGACCCAAGGAGCTCCGATACGATGATGTCAACCTTTCCATATGCTGGGAACTGTGCTTCAGACGGAGTAGAACCAGAGGTAGTACCTGACCGACGAAGGGGACCTTTCCAGGCTCGCATATCTGACTTGACAACGTTAACGGCGTTATCCCAGTCATCAACGTTATGGCGCTGGAGGAGCACATAGGCGTTTGGGTTCTTCTCTACCGCCCATGCCTCTATTGGCACGCCAGTTTTGGCAGATGCCCTCAGTGCTCTTGTGACGAGTGGACCACGGCCAGAACCAGCTACCGCGACGACCACAGCGCCAGAGGCGGAGGATGTGGGCTTCTTCAAGGTCTTCCAGTCTGTGAGTGCGAGGGCAATGGCGCGCTCGTACCAGTCGTACTTGATAGGGTCTTTCTCAAAGACTTCGTAGGTCACAGACTCGAGGTTGTCGGCCAGCGGCTGTAGCGGGGCCTGCAAGTAATCCTGGTAGCCAGAGCCGAAACGTTCAATCACTGTTCTGGGGGGCTGGTTGCGTTGGAGGTAGCGGAGGTAAATAAGATGGGAGGTTTGATCCTTTGCCTTGGACTTTGAATTCTGGCTTTCACGCTTGATCAAAGAATCCAGGTCGACTGACGGAGGCGCTGGTGCCCCTGATGCGTCTGTGACAGTACTTGGAGAAGGGAAGCCGTCCGCCGCAGGGTATGACTCGTAGGGCTCGATATCCGGAATTGGCCCAATATCACAGAGCAACAGCCACGGCGCATGCTTGAGGCGCATATATCGAGAAATGAGGGCCTGGTGACCTTTTCCAAGGACAGGGTGGCCACCCTTGTTTTTCAAGAAGGTAGAAGCACTAAACGAGAGCAATCGCAAAGGCTCAGCATACCAGCGAGACTGCAATGCCTCAGTTGGAAGCTGTCGGGGTATCGCAAGTGCTAAGGCTTGATGTTAGCGCCTCTGAACTCGAAAATGAACAAGGCTGCACCAGCCTATGCATAGCGAACCATTTACGACAAGAAGAAGGATATATGGAACAGTTTCATTGATTTCTTACCTACGGATAGCCTTGAGTTGTATTTACACACGCTTCGAATGACGTTCCACGCATCCCAGCTGTCGAATAGCTCCTCATCTTCATCCGAGTCCTCGGATACATATTGGGCTCTTGTGAACGGTTTCATGTCACCCAGGAGGGTGACAGCGTTGGCGTCTTTTTGGTGGTACATAGGGATATGTATGGCAATATGGACATAACTGGCAACGCCGAGGGCTTCTTGCACAGCGCGAGCATATCGTGCCAGTCCGTCGGTGGTGGCCTCACTGCTGTTATACTGTCGTGGTCCGGGTATAATGATGTTGGTGACGCCGCAGAAAGACGCAAAAGCAACCTCCATAGTCAAGACTTGTCGGGATATATTGGAGATCAACGGATCCGGGGATCCAAGGTCGATCCATGAGCTACAGTAGCCAACCAGCTGGCTGACTGTGTCTCCTGGCGCCAACGGAGTGTCTGCCGAATTGAAGGGCGGCAGGATCGGTGGAGGTAGATCATTCGAAGAAGAGTCGCCAGACTGGGATAATTCGAGCTGGTTTGATAGCAGGGAGAGAACTCGCGAGTGAAAGTGCGGTGTAGTTATAGGACTTGTAAGCATATCATACTGGGAATGTCAGCGTCGTTCAATATTGGGCGCATCGAGAGCAGATACACACCCCAACATCCTGGCTCTGGCGCAGGGTTCTCTCCGAAATTGGGAGAGCTCTGCTGGCTTCATGATGCCCAACGTAGAACGTCGGCATATAATCGTCCACCACCGGTGGTCGTGAGGTTTCGGGATCCATTGGACTGAGCTATTAGCAGCGAAACTAAGCTATAAATGCCGGAGATATGTAGCAGCTGGTCTATCGAGCCGACCAGCAATCCTAAAATATACAGTAAGCAAAGGGCAAACTATGTGTTTTTCATGCAGATTGTTCTGGGTCCATGGCTTTTGACGATATGTTTCCCGCAACATAACCCTCGAAAGGCTGTGGTGGGGGGAACTTTTCGTTACAAGGTAGACAAACCTAGGCGAACACAGATAAAGATTCTCAAGAAAAGGTCAATATTGAAGGAATATATGGCATTTTGTGAATATTCTCTGGACCAATGCGTTATATAAAATATGATAATTGAGAATCCACAAACATTCTGAAACACAGCTTCCGTTTGTAGACAATTCCCACACTGTGCGGGCTATAAAGTGATATCGAACTTCCCCAGCCTGATCACATGATCACAGATAAAGCAGTTGTGTCTAGCCACAAACTCACTAGCGTGTTCGTGTGGATTATACTTTTTCTTCCAGGCGCCAAATATCTCAGCCTTGCGCCGAACCGCTATTTTTGAAAAGAGTACGAGACTCTTATACCCCCCATATTCACCACCTTCCCAATGGCTGACCGTCGTCCAGAGAGTGAAGGAATGTCGCGCGCAAAGAGAGCGAAGGTCGATCTCGACCCGAAGGAAAACCCATACCTCGCCCACATGTACGAGGGCAACGAGGGGCAGAATGGCAACGGCGATTCTTCCATATTGACGACCTTCACCAGACATGAGACGACCGCTGCGCAAGCTCACCAGGCAGAAGATGGCCCAGCCAACCCTTTCAATGGCCAGCCGCTCTCGAACCAATACTTCAACATCCTGAAAACTCGCCGTGACCTCCCCGTGCACAAGCAGAGGCAAGAGTTTCTCGATATGTTCCACAAGACGCAAATCCTCGTTTTTGTAGGAGAGACTGGTTCCGGTAAAACGACCCAGATTCCTCAGTTTGTGCTCTTCGACGACCTACCACACTTCAGGGGCAAGCTCGTGGCATGTACGCAACCTCGTCGTGTGGCTGCTATGTCCGTCGCCCAGCGTGTCGCCAATGAGATGGATGTGAAGCTTGGACAAGAAGTTGGTTTCAGCATTCGTTTCGAGGATGTTACGTCTTCAAAGACAATTCTCAAATACATGACAGATGGTATGCTTCTGAGAGAAGCCATGCACGACCACAACCTGTCACGCTACAGCTGCATCATTCTCGATGAAGCTCACGAGAGGACTCTTGCCACTGATATTCTTATGGGATTGTTGAAGGAGGTTGCTTTGAGACGACCGGACTTGAAGATCGTCATCATGTCCGCCACTCTTGATGCGCAGAAGTTCCAGAAATACTTCAACGATGCCCCCCTGCTTGCTGTTCCCGGAAGAACTCACCCCGTCGAAATCTTTTATACCCCTGAGCCAGAGCGCGATTACGTTGAGGCTGCGCTACGAACGGTTCTCCAAATCCACGCGACTGAGGCCGAGGGAGATATCTTACTCTTCCTGACTGGCGAGGAAGAGATTGAAGACGCCTGCAGAAAGATCTCTCTGGAAGCAGACGAGATGGTGAGAGAGGCGGATGCCGGTCCACTAAAGGTTTATCCGTTATATGGTACTCTGCCGCCTGCCCAGCAGCAAAAGATTTTCGAGCCTGCCCCTGCGCCCACAAGACCTGGTGGCAGACCCGGACGAAAGGTCATTGTTGGAACCAACATCGCCGAAACTTCGCTGACAATCGACGGTATCGTCTACGTGGTTGACCCTGGCTTCAGCAAGCAAAAGGTGTACAACCCCAGAATCAGAGTCGAGTCTCTCCTTGTGTCCCCTATTTCCAAAGCGTCAGCGCAACAGCGTGCTGGTCGTGCTGGTCGTACGCGCCCAGGAAAGTGCTTCCGTCTGTACACGGAGGCTGCGTTCAAAAAGGAGCTGATTGAGCAAACATACCCCGAGGTTCTCCGCTCCAACCTTGCCAATACGGTTCTGGAGCTCAAGAAGCTTGGCGTTGAGGATCTGGTGCATTTCGACTTGATGGACCCTCCCGCTCCAGAGACCCTCATGCGTGCTCTGGAGGAGCTCAATTACCTTGCGTGCTTGGATGACGACGGAGAGCTCACGGAGCTAGGGAAACTGGCTTCAGAGTTCCCCTTGGATCCTGCTCTTGCCGTCATGCTCATCACCTCCCCCGAATTCTACTGCTCCAATGAGATCCTCTCTCTCACCGCCCTTCTCTCCGTTCCGCAAGTATTCGTCCGTCCAGCATCGGCGCGCAAACGTGCGGACGAGATGAAGGCCCTGTTCGCGCACCCAGATGGCGACCATCTAACCCTTCTCAACGTTTACCACGCTTTCAAGGGTCCCGCTGCCCAAGCTGACCAAAGGCAATGGTGCCACGAGCATTTCCTTTCCCTCCGTGCTCTGCAATCTGCCGATAACGTACGCCAACAACTCGAGCGGATCATGCTGAAGTCGGGTCTCGACCTCATTAGCACTCCATTTGAGAACAAGGATTATTATATCAATATCCGCAGAGCTCTGGTGGCTGGCTTCTTCATGCAGGTTGCAAAGAGAGAGGGCAGTGGAAAGACATACAAGACTGTGAAGGATGATCAGGCAGTGATGCTGCATCCGAGCACAGTACTTAGCCATGAGGCTGAATGGGTTGTCTACAACGAGTTTGTGCTCACTACTAAGAATTATGTGCGAACTGTAACGAGTGTTCGCCCTGAGTGGCTTCTGGTAAGTCCCATGCACCCAACTGATTTTAAAAATTTACTAACAGCTTTGTAGGACATTGCGCCAACATACTATGATCTCGATTCTTTCCCTAAGGGCGAGATCAAGACTGTCCTCACCCGTACGACTGAGAAGATCCGTAGGAAGCAGGCAATGAAGGCCGGAAGATGAGAGGCACCATAGATTTGAGAACGAGTTCGCTTCAAGCCCTTGGGCTGGAAGACTGTTCCATACGGAGCCGAGTTTCTCTTTGTGAGGGTGATTTATTGAGCGGCAAGGAGTAAATACCAACTGTCGCCTTCCAATGCCGACTGGAGAATATGGAGTTTCAAAATGGGTAGACGGCCGTTATAATCACGAGTGGCCATTGAATCATATTATAGACAAGTCATGAGTTAGTTAGATGGCTAAGCAAATGGATCAAATCAATAAGACTCGACTAAACAATTCAACCAGAATATACCAAGAGCATAACTTTCTTTTTTAACAAGGCCCTAGAAATCCATAAATCCATAATTTAGCTTCTGATCTGATCTAGACTTTGTGACTTTGGGTGGCGGACAAGGGGGTACAAAAGGCGGTAGTAATTTTCGGTCTAGCGCATGCGGCAGAAATAAGCTGCATCCCAAAGTTTCGTTCTGTTAGTCGCAAGGCTAAATAATAGTCGTCTCCCGCCGCCACCATCTCTGGTTATGTTAACAACTCTGAACAAACTTATCACACTCAACTCACGACTCCGACTACCATCACTCATACAGACTTCAACCACCGCAATGATGAAAGAAACTAGGGACCGACCTCCCCAAAGGCGTGGCCCATACAACGCAGCGAAGAGGGACATGACCACAACTGGACCAAGGCGCAACAATGCGGGATCCCAAGAACAGGCACCAGTTGCGAGAGTTTCTACTCCTCCGTTGGCTGAGCCTGTCCCGCTCGACACTCCTAGATTCGCAGACCTGGGCAAGGAGAACCTCCTCGACCCTATTTTGCTGCAAACTATCGCCGAAGACCTCAAGTTCGACCACATGATGCCGGTGCAGGCAGCGACATTACACGACCTCCTCCAGAAACGTACCGATGTTCTTGCACAGGCAAAGACTGGAACGGGAAAGACTATTGCTTTCCTTCTGCCCGCTATCCAAACTATGCTCAACAAGGGCAGACAACAGGGTGGCATTTCCCTGCTTGTTATTTCCCCGACGAGAGAGCTGGCCATGCAGATTGCAAAGGAGGCATCAGCTTTACTCCAGCGTCTCCCACAATTCAAGGTTCAGTTTGCCATTGGAGGTACAAACAAGGACAGAGAAGAGAAGCAAATCCTCGGCAAATGTGATATTCTGATTGCCACCCCTGGACGATTATACGACCACCTGAGCAACCAGAGAATCCGCGACTCTTTCAGGAATCTGGATACCCTGGTTCTTGACGAGGCCGATCGCCTCCTCGATATGGGTTTCATGAACGCGCTGAAGGATATCATCAAGTGCCTCCCAGACAAGGAGATGTCCCAGCGCCAGGGCATGCTTTTCTCTGCAACCATCGCACCGCATGTGCAGAAATTCGCTCATCTTGTCCTGAACAAGGAGTACAAATTTACATCCACTATCCCCAAGGGCGAAGTCAACACCCACGAGCGTGTCCCGCAACTCCTGGTCACTGTACCTACATTCTCCACCGTCGCACCGGCACTCATCTCATCCCTCCGCTCCGAAATGGCCATTGCCGGCAAGGAGAATTTCAAAGTTATCATCTTCGCCCCCACCGGATCGCTCGCGGACTGGTACGCCGCCATCCTCTCCTCCCTAAAGGACCTCCCTGAGGTCTCGGTCTTGCACTCCCGCCTCTCCCAGTCCAAGCGCACCAACGTCACCGAGGCATTCCGCAAGTCTTCATCCTCCGTCCTGGTCGCCACTGACGTCGTCGCCCGTGGTATGGATTTCCCCAATGTTTCCAACGTCTTCCAGGCTGGTATCCCCGCCGACAAGGAGTCCTACATCCACCGCCTGGGCCGAACTGCACGTGCCGGTCGTGAAGGCCGCGCCGTCTTCATTGTCACGGAGGCCGAGTTGTTCTTCCCCAAGTACACACTTAAGGAGATTAAATTCGAGACATCAGAGCCTGATCTCTCTCCTGCCGCCGAAATCGCGAGACCCGCAGCGGCGTTTGATAACAAGGGCAAGGTCTACCAAGCCTGGATAGGATACTACAAGAACTACGTCAGGCAGCTCGGGTGGGATCTCGAGAGGCTCGTGGCAGAGGGAAACCAGTTTGCGTTTGATGCGCTGGTTGCCGGTGAGGTGCCGGGCATCCCAAAGAGCACTGTGGGCAAGATGGGACTCAAGGGCGTGAAGGGCGTGAATGTCGTCGCAAACTTTGAGAAGCCACCGAGAGGAGGCGGTGGAAGGGGTGGAGGAGAGGGACGCAGCAGAGGTTCGGGTGGACAGGGACAGGTTGGTGGCGGCCACGCGAATGCCAATGGTGGCGGACAGGCGCCAGGAGGAGGAGGAGGTGGTGGTGGCGGTCAGGGCCGCGGTGGCGGTGGTGGACGAGGACGTGGAGGTGGTGGCAGAGGCGGTGGACGCGGGGGAAGGAACTGAAGTGCATGAGACAATGCAACGACCTGTTAGATGGATAAGATTTCCTTTGTTTTTTCGATGGCAATAGACGGCATGTTCAGGGATAGAGGGTCTGGAGCACTGGATGGGAGGTGGAAGATACCCTTTCCTTGTTTGTCACTTTGGTTGTATACTGTATAATTAGACGACTAGAAAAGTTCATTTTGGTATACTCTGTACGGATGAAGATTACTCAAGTTTTATTTCATGCAGCGCCTGTTCTGGTATTCCTTGTTCCGAAGATTGCTCCACTGCATAGGTTTCTCTGACTCAATTGATACACGCCTTCCTCTCTATATAGGTCCATGCCGTAATATCCAAGGAATTTAAACCTCGGCTTCTTTGTCAAACCCCCTTTTGAGTACAATACAGGGCGCGAGCTAACTCCCATCCAGCATAAATGAGGGGATTCCGGTCCGAGTGGTCCGCCTGATCCATATGTGAGCTCAGCTCAGCACCGCTCCAACTAGCAAAAAGGACAGCGTGAGTGGCATAAAGTCATCATCCGGTTCATACATCATACACTATAAACACACAGCGATCAATCCAGCAAAAGTATAAACTGGCAAAAAGAGCAAAAAGTTAATGCTGTGCGTCGACCGGGACTCGAACCCGGACCGTGAGCAAACACGTTTTTAGAAGTCCACGTTACCGCAGACCCCAGCTATTTCTAGACTGGGAAGCTCACATTCTACCCTTAAACTATCGACGCAGGAGATTATCAAAAGAACGCTTCGATGAAGTTATAGATGGGGGTTGGTTTTTGAATCTGTGAAGAAAAATATATAATCCACCACGGGTGAGACATTGGGGATGAATGGAGAATTTATGGTGATGGTACGCATGTCAACTACTGGCCACTGTGCTACAGAAGGTTATTTAGCTTGCACTGACTCGTACACAGCGGATTAACTTTCAACATCACCTGTATACGAGTAATAAATGACGAGTTTACGTTCACTATTGTCTCCTTTGGGCTCTGGATATATTGCAGAGAGTCACCAATGATCTACAGGATCGAGCCCTACTGGAGTATTCAACCCGATGATTGGTAATAAAGGGCTTGTCTACCAAGGCGCCATACCGCCGCCATCCGACAAAGCTGTGAAAGAAATGTGCGGGGCATGGCGTCAAGATGTGTGCAGATCAGTAGGGCTCTTTCACGGCAGTTCTTCACCAGCTAACGAACGACCGACAGGTGATTTTCTCGCGACACCTGCCTCTGATGTCCTTTGCTGATATATTATACCATATGAAGTATTACTCTCAGCCCCCATCACCGACATGGGCAAAGAAAGATAGCTCCATGCTCCATCGTTGGCCCAAGCACTACAGTACTCGGGCTCGGTGGCCACCTCGGCCTCCATGGAGTCTCCATGGGGCCCCGGGGAGGGCGGATCTAGATCCGCCCTTTTGCGTCGCCTCGGTCCGACGTCGCTGTCCGCCTCCAACCCCCAACTCTGAGCAAAAAAATGAGGGGAGACAGGGAAGGGGATACCACAAACGGATAAATGTGGATGGAACGTGTGGATGCTGACCTCTTTTTAACCTGGAGCTCGCCCCCTCCTCCAACCCCAATCCCCGACTCCCCGTCCCCAAATCCCAAGCCACCACGAGGACCGACGCACGCTACGGGAGTGCGGCACACAGGATCGAAAGCTCCCCACTCTACAACCAGCATAGCGCTACATAGCGCCGCTGTGTACTCCACGCCAGAGAGAAAAACCTAGCTGCCGATTGGAGGTAATCCACAATGGCGCCCTTCGCATCGTTGCATGTTTTTTTTGCCGTCGATGGAGTCATGCCATGGGGGGATCCTACGATTCGGGGCCCAGATGGCCTGGTTTACGCGACCTTAGCCCAGCGTTAGAGCGAGATGGATGCCAGCCTTAAAGGCGCCTGGTCCCGCCCCAGGATGACTATTCCTGGGCGTTTGTGATTATTCAGTTCTTTGTTTTCCATAGTGACCTTTCGTGCTTGTCTGTTAATGCTGTCCATGGGTTGAATGACTGCCATGACCACCTCTGTCCCTTCCACACAGGCTTCTATCATCCTTGATGAGAAGGATTTAGAGAAGGAGGTCGAAGTCTCGGCCGAGCGTAGAAACAGCATCCCGAAAAATGAGAAGGAGGATGTGCTGCTGCCAGCGCCCACGAGGGACGCCATCCTCGCCGTGCCAGGTCTAACTGCTGATCTTGAAGCTCCGGGAGTTTACACTGTCAGTTGGGATGGTCCAGACGACCCGGCCAATCCGCTCAACTTCTCGAGTCCGAGAAGATGGCTGACAGTTGCCAATGTCAGCCTTATCACTTTCATCACGTAGGACCCCTCACGCGCTTCTCAAAAATCCCATATCTAACAAACATCTACAGTCCTCTAGCCTCCTCCATGTTCGCCCCCAGCGTCCCAACCTTAATGAAAGAGTTTGACGTCCAGTCGCCCCTCCTCTCCGCCTTCGTCGTCTCCGTCTTCATCCTGGGCTTCGTCATTGGCCCCGTGGTCTGTTCCCCGCTCTCTGAGCTCTACGGCCGCCTCCCCGTCTACCACACCAGCAACATCCTCTTCTTCCTCTTCACCATCGGCTGCGCCGAGTCAAAGAACCTAAACATGCTCATCGGCTTCCGCTTCCTGGCCGGATGCGCTGGTGCAGCTGCGTTAGCCATCGGAGGCGGCACCATCGCAGACGTGATCCCCATCCACCACCGCGGGAAGGCCATGGTCCTCTTCTCCATGGGCCCTATTCTGGGCCCAGTAGTGGGGCCCGTAGGCGGCGGTTTCGCAGTCCAGGCACTGGGCTGGCGCTGGATCTTCTGGATCCTCACTATCCTCTCTGGCTGCGTCACGCTGCTGACTATGGCTGTTATGCGCGAGACGTTCGCGCCGACGCTGCTTGGACGCAAAACCACGCTCATGCAGAAGACTTATCCGAAATACAAATTCCGCTCCCAGTACCACACGGGGATGAAGGCTAGTGCCTATCTTCGACGCTCGCTCGTTCGCCCACTGCGCATGCTTGTCAACCCGATCGTGCTCATATTGTCGATATACCTCGCCGTTGGTTATGGATATTTGTACATCCTCTTTACGACGTTCTCCATTGTCTTTAGAGATCAGTACGGTTTCTCCCCAGGTGCTGTGGGCCTGTCTTTCCTGGGCTGCGGTGTTGGCTCTGTGTTGGGAGCAGGACTTTATTACTTCACCAGTGATAGAATCTTGGACCGGCTGTCCAAAGCAACGGGCCCTCAGCCTGAATACCGTGCCCCTTCTATGATCTACGGGGCTGTTTTGATGCCCATTGGACTTTTCATGTACGGTTGGTCAGCTCAGGCCCAAGTACATTGGATTGTGCCAATAATTGGCAGTGGAATTTTTGGCCATGCCCTGGTAATGGTATTTGTAAGTACACCTATCCCCACGTCGCGAATCCCTGCTAATGACCATCCTAGCAATCTATATTGAACTACCTGGTCGATACATTCGGCATTTATTCCGCATCAGCTCTGGCCGCAAACATGGTTCTGAGGTCTCTTGGAGGGGCGTTTTTGCCGCTGGCTGGCGAAGATATGTATGCTGCATTGGGACTTGGATGGGGTAACTCTCTTTTGGCATTTATTGCGGTTGCGCTCTTGCCGGTGCCATTTGTCATTTTCAAGTATGGCCATCGCATTAGGGCAATGGCAACGGTCAAAATCTAGAACAAAATTATATAGAATAATATACGCTTTATAGCTTCTAACTTCACTACGGGCTTCGTATGGGCCTAAAGTGCTCCAGCGTGCTGGTGTTTGCTGGCATACACAAGTGTTAGCGATCCGACGACGTAGATATTGGGCAGGGAGGACTCATCGAAAAAAAAATGAGCGGTACCTCTGTTAAAAGGCACCGCTTTTAAGAGTCCATCCTGACCCATCACAGCATCCCAAGGCCTCGAAAGGAAACATCACTAGCATCACAACTAAACCCTTCCCCACAAGTGTGGACAGGCACTAAGCCTTGACTCCAACTCGAGATGGGTCCCACACAAGCGGTTCCAAGCCGTTCTTTAACCAGAGATGCACCGGAGGGCAAGGTCAGTCGTGTGGGCAAGAGGAGTGGACTCGCCACCGCAACTACACCAATTTCACCCCTGACATGCACCCTGGCAAATATGCTCCCATAGACCTTATTCAAAATACTGTTACCCCGTCAGAGACGCACAAATCCGACAGGCAACCGGTCCAGTGGCAGTTCGAGGCTCGGGTCCAGATAATCATCGCGCGGAGGACTAGCAGGCTTCTATCTGTTTGTGAGCAATGCCCTCAGAGATAAGTTTTTCGATTCCTCGCTTGGAATAAAACAAGCGGGCACAAACGGACAAAAGACATCAACAAAAGCCGTGGAAGGCACGAATTCGTGCTGTGGCCAACTCCAAAAAGGAACTGACGTTGTGTTGGCGCCCTCCAGACATCTCATGGACGGGGCCATGAGGAGAAGGTTGATGCAGCTGATCATGACTTCGATGCAAGCATCAACAACACCTGTGGCTGTTGCCGTGGCGAAGGTTTCTTGAGCATAAAAATCGTCAAAGTATAATGGGGTGGATACAGTGATTGACATGGTAATCAATAGGAACATATGGAATGCTTCCCTAGACCGAATCCGCATTCTGCCATCTCCGGAGACATTGCAACAACGCCGAGCTCAAGGTAATGCAGGAGCCAAACAAATACAGCCGTCTCTTGATAAAATCAAGTACCACTATCTGCACCATCTCTGTATGAAGACCTGGAATCCTGCTGACAGGCAGGGCAAAACCAGGCCATTCAAGGCTGGAAACTCTTTGTATGGAAGCCGTCGAAACCTCGCTCTGCCAGATTCTGACAATTCCCACGAGTTGGATCAAGGCAAGGATGAGAGTATAGCCAAGGAGACGATGCAGAAGGCAGTATGCATGTAGGAAATGTATTTGAGCTCTACCCTGGCTCTTCTGTCGAGTAACACCAACAGAGTGGATAGGCAAAAAGTTGTCAAAGACTTTCATCGTCAACAGTCTAGTCGAAAACACCCAAATGCAACCCCCAAACCTAGAGTTGCATATATGTAGCCAACACGTATATCCCACCGTACTAATGACTTGTGCACCAAATAAACAGTCGGGGCTTGATCAGAGTATAACGCCCAGCTGACGAACCTGACGAGCTCCCTCGCGGAGGGTATTACCAGAATGGCTCATAGGAACATCTCTTTTGTGCCCGAAGACTCTGGGCTCCCCAGCTTGTGTTTTGGCCACTTGGTCTTCTGTTGCGCCGCTTTTCAGCTTAACAAGTTTCGTACCAAAAGACGTAGTAAACAAGCCGAGCAACATATCTGCAAAACTTGAAAAAAACCAACGATTACTTAGGGTTAAGTTCCAATACCCATTCTCAACCCCAGTCCATGTTGCCCGCCCACCAGGGGGGCTGCAACCGGACGCGGAACCGATCGCGGCATGCTCATGGTGAGACTCGCGTGGAGCTCGAGGATGCGACGCCACGAGAGGTTGCTGAACTGGGGAAGAGGCCAGAGGCATTCCTTTCGGAAAACGAGTACTGGATGACTGTGGGGAAAGCGCGTTGCTATTTTGTGACCTCTTGTGCAGAGGTTGAGAGAAGTTGCCAGTCCTGTGCGATGATGATGATCTAGTCCGCGAACAACGAGTAGCTAATGGATTGGGTCCTGTAGTTGAGAAAATGAGGTCTCTGCCGGTCAAATATTTCTGGTGAGAGTCCAAAGGGAGCACATTGGCCGTGGCAACATGTCGGGAGCATTGAAACTGGCGATGAGTTACAAATGGGTTGAAGAAAGAAGGAGGTATCCAGCCGGGGAATATAAAGAGACGCGAGTAAATACGCGTGATCACGTGATTAACCACCGCACCCAATTCGAGATAAGATATACAGATTAGTAAGCAAGTGATATGGATGATAGATTTCTGTGGACGACATAGGAGGAGTTGCTGTCAACGTCAACATTGAAGCAATATCAATATAGAATATAATAAACTCCTTGCAAAGTTCATTATATTTTATATTTATATGGACATGAAGATATTTAGCTATCGGAAGCCTCAACGGGAAAACAACATGCATAAAACTGCCTGGGAGGATCCAGGAACAGGCATTTTCAACAAGGGAATCATTTCGTAGAGTATGGGTTTCAAGATAAGTGAACATTTAGCTGTCTCTCTCTCTCTCAAGTTATACTTTATAGGTTACTTCCAATGTAGGCAAAAATTAATTCTTATCATCTGAGATGCTGTGGTTGCTTTGCCCTTTTTCTGGCCCCTATTTCATCATCCGTAGCGCTAGGGATTGAAACATGGAATCTTTATCATGGAGATCATATCGCGCATATCTTCCGACGCGTGCATTTTTGATACTTGGTTTTATATTTTAATGTTTGGGTGTTTGGATGCAGTAAGTGCTGTGCAGAATTTAAATTCCTGGCGAGAGTTGCACCTTCTTTGCCGCTTCTCTGCTCTCGACGCTGCTTCCTTGTTGTCGTATATAAACCCCATCTTGCCCTTTGTCGCGCTTTCCCCCACAACAACTTTCTTTCTTCGCACCTTTCTGCACAACAACAAACTGTTTATCGCATCTCCTTGCTTTCTCTTCTTCCTTAATTCATCCCTTCACCACCAATCCCCTTCCCCCAAAATTTAAACTTGTTGATACCCTTTCATTCCAACCTGCTGGACGCTCAAGATCGAACCCCCATCAATGTCAGGCACTGAATCTAGTCGCACCAGCGACCAGACTTCAAAAGAGCTGCGTTACTCGAGGGAAAATTTGCTCGTCTTGCGAGACCAATTACCTGTAATCATTTGCGACGTGACAAAGATAAATAATACCAGTGCTGGTACGTGTTCATGCTGGTCCATTACCTACTAACAGTCCGCAAATTCACTAACACATCCTCCTCCCAGACTTGCTACGATTGCCAGCACAGATAATGTCTGATCCTGGCCTCAAGTCGTGCCCTTCAAGGGTTTTGCGACGTGTCCCAAACTTCAAAAACAGAGATGATGCTGGAGGTTCTGAGAACATTCGTCTTCACAGACACAAGATTTCTCTGGAGTCTGACGAAGAAGAGATTGTGTACCGTGGACACCCAATCCGCCACTCTCTCAAAGAAACACAATGGCAGTTCAAGCGTCGCGATGACTCCGATAGATCGAGCCAGCCTTTGTCCGCACCATCCGGATACCACGCACAGAAGGCCGAAAACTTCCAGAAATTCTACCGTGCCGTTGTTTCGCCAACACACGTTCGAGTGACGGCAGGTGGCAGAATTGTTCCAAATATTCGTGCCCCTCCTCAGCCAGTGTTTGTCTGGAACCGTGACAAATTTTTCTTCGAGGCGAAGCAAGACAAGAAAGTTGCAGGAACCGAAGATTCAAACTGGCGAGAAGGTGCAGCCTTGAGACCTTCCGACCCCAACCAGCTGCCTATCAATAACCCAACCACAAATGCGAACATTGCTACTGCTCAACCCTTCCACTCTTTAGAGAAGCCATTGAGCTCCGGAACTCTACAGCCCTCAACAATTGCTGAGCCGCAGCCTCCAGTTCCAGTCCCAACTCTTCCGAATGGCTCGGATCACAACAATTTGGCTGGTCCTCAGCCGATCAAGCTGTCTCCACCAGGCCAATTCGATATGACAAAGCCTTTCATGGTTAATGGGCAGATGGTTTACCCTCTCCCATCGGATTTCCAAATCCCCCCTGGTGTCCCTGTGATCCCATTCAACATGCTTGGTAATACACCTCCTTTGCAGAATCTGCAGCCTTCGCAATACTCGCAAATCCCGCTTCATCATGGCGTATTCAACTCCACAGAGCCTTCTTTGGGTCACACACAACCAATCTCCTACAACAACCCACTCTCAACCCCACCGGTCGTGCAGAACATTTCCCACGTTGTTCCTCACTCAAAATCAGGCAATAGCAGGCTAGTAGGAATACCACAGTTACCGAGCCTCGACCAGCCCCCTTATAATCAACCAGGGTACGTTAAACAGAAGATAAAGTCTCTCCAAGACGAGATCAAGAAGTTTGATCACCAGCTAGATCACAACAAACATCAGATCGACGAGGTGCATGTGAAGAAACAACGCTTTTACGTTGAAAGTCAGATCCAGACCCTGGAAGCAAGTTTGGCTCTGCTACCATCTGAGGATTCAGACTTGCATTTCAATCACTCTTTTCCAGGAGCCCATCCTCGACTTCTGGCTGCGGGGCCCAGCGGTCACCCACTCATCCCAAGTTGGGTCGCTGCTCCAGCTTACAACCACTCTAGAAGTTTTGATGGTGTTTGTGAGCAAGGTCCAGCTCATCAGCTCCAAGCGCCTAGAGTAAATCGGTCTGAGCCATTTCATAACCACATTCCAGTGCCGATTTCCAAAACTTCAGTCGCGAAATCGTCGCAGCCAGGCCGAACACGATTGAGCCTCTCCGCCGCAAAGGCAGCTCCTTTCAAGCCTAGAGCCCAACAAGTTGTACAAGCTGCTGATGCACAGCCACCTGCTGTTCAGCAACCTGCTATGCAACCACATACTGCATCTAGAGATGCGGCAGAAATCAATACAGTGATGCCGGACGAAATCATTGGTAGCCCAGCAGAACATGGCCAAGATATAGAAAGCCGCCTGAGAGGCACAGGCAATGCATGGGCTGGGCCAAAAGATGGGGATAGCCATCTCACGTCGTCAAACACTACATTGGTCGAAAAAACACCTACCCCGGATTCTCTCGGAACCCAGAGCTACGACGGACGCCATTTGATGTCAGCAGGACAGCTCCAAGGCAACGTGTCCACCCAAGTGACTACAGATATATCTACTTTGGCCTCGGCTTCTCACCATACCCCAGGTATTCCGTATTTGACTGGGTTTCCACCGCCAGGAGTCCCATGGAAAGATGCCCGATCTCACGAACTCATGTATACGAGACCTCTCACCCCTGAGGAGGTTCGTGCCCGGCACTTGTACTGGGGGAATGCCAGTAAGGAATCTCTTAAGGGACTGCCAAAATTTGACGGGCAGGACTTTTATCCTCCATCCCCTCAGAAGGGATCTGCTCTCCCGATCGGCCAGGGTCGCTACAGTGAGGCATCAACGATTATTCGGAAGTCAAAGGACAGTAGTGCTACGTCCAAGGAACAGGTGTTAGGCGAGGAATCGCAGGCTTTAGTTCTCCGAACAGATACAATCGTGGCCGGTAGAACCTCGCCAGGCAGGAATATTGCCGTGCACGACGACAAAGATGATGCGGTATCTTTAGACCCGTGGGGTGCTTCCAAGAGTGTGTGCTCTCCACAGCATGCCTCGAAAGTTGAGGCGAAATTCAACAAGCCTTATAGCGCAACAACATCGGCGTTCCTACTCGGAATGCTAAAGAATAGCCCAGCCGTTTCTTCACCGCTTTCTGGGCTGTCATCAACTCATGCGGTAGGATGTCTTCCAAACTACGGCGGGACTGCAATTCTCTCACTTGCGCCTGGACCACGCCCACCGTTTACATTTGACGCCCCCACTGCCAAGGTTGTACGGTCTGCTTCCGGTCTTTCGGTCCGACATGAAAATCGGCCGCCATCAAGGGCAGGGTCCGCCTCAGTGGGTGGATATACCGCTGCCGAATTTCTGGCCAAAGTTACCCGCCAAAATGAAGAACGCCAGGGCAACATCGAGCCAGATTGGAAAACTGCAGCCAACGGAGTCGGATCTGTTGCCAATTCGGGCTGGTAATTCTGTGGAACTGTGACGTGAGCATTTTCAGGCTGCTGTGTTGTCAGTTGCCGTTGGAATTGTTGGGGGGCGAAGTTATATGTTTCCATACATACATATCCAGGGTTCGTGTATTCCGGATTTTCTTTGAGGGTTGGTTGTATTGATCATTGCGGATCACAACTGAGTCGACATTCCACCAGCATTAATCTGCCTTCGCTACAATATTACTTGGGATATTGTGACGTGGCTTTGAATAGCGTTCCTGTGGTGGATGTTTCTCCTTTATCGAGGGCGTTCTGTTCAGGATTTACGAGCATAGCATACATTACTTGTGGTTCGACAGAGGGTCTGGCGGTGTGGGCTTCGGTATTTTCTTTTCACGCTTAATATTTGCTTCTATTGTGGTGTACTGGAGTGGCGGGGAGTAAGAATATATATATAGTGTGGCAGTGAATGGGTGACGGGTTTTTCTGAATGGTGGTATACTGGAAGAGGAAGTTATAACGCGCCTTTGGGCGTGCTAATAGAGGGCTGTACGGAGGGATTATAATTGTAGGATTGAAGGATCAGCATTCATTGTGTAAGTGTAGCACAGAAATAAAAAAAAAAAATTCCAATATGGGTGTTGACCTTGGGGTGATTGATATTTGGCGGCAGTTATGTATAGTGATGCTGCGCCTGGAAAATATAGTATTGCCATCGCGAAGCTTCTATGCCTTCGCATTCTATGTACTGTATATATCAAATAGGCCACCCAAAATGATGTCTCTCCAGCCCAGCCACTCCTTGCCAAGTCCCCTCTCGAATATCCAGCACTGAATGCAGGTAGAGGGACGCCGATAAGAGAAGACCTATGCAAGGAGGACATTCTACCCAAAAATTCAAAATTGCGCCATTATCTGACGTAGACCGAGCAGCTACTTTTAGATACCCCCTCCCTAATCTCGGTATTTGTGTGTTGTTTATAGTCGCGCGGACTGTCTGTGTATCCCCCCCTCCTCTTCATCACCCGCTCTAATATAAAATATGTGCCTCCCTCTCTCTCCTTCTATACCACTCTAACGAGACAGACTCTACGCCCTCGCCCCGCTCAACTCCTCCTCAACCTGCTTCACCACAATCTCCCTGACGCCCTCCCACCCCGCACCAGCAGGAACATCAGTGACTCTCCTCTCCTTCTCCTGCAGCCCGACAAACTCCTCCGGCAGCACGCTGGCGAAGTCAAACTCCTTATCCTTGAGCGCTACCTCCACCGCACCAGCGAACTTGGCAGGATGCGCCGTAGCGAGGGAGATGTGAGGAACCCCCTCCGCGCGAGCCATGCTGCGCAGCGACGCCGCGATACCGACCGCCGAGTGAGGATCAAGGACGTACTTTGCGCTATCGAAGAAATCCGCAATCGTCGCAGTGGTCTGGACGTCGGTGACACGCTCGCTGTCAAAGTCGCGCTGGGCGAACTTGAGGATATCGGCGTTGACGGAGAAGCCGCCCTGCGACTTAAGCTGCGTGTGCCACGCCGCGACTTCCTGCCCGGCCTGCTGCTTCGTCCACGCGTCGTCCATGCCGGCGCCGCTGGCGTACTCGTACGCGAGGAACCAGAGCAGACGCTCGAAGTTGGAGGAGACGAGAATGTCCATTGCTGGGCTGAGCGTCTCGCGGACACCATCCGTGTGCGCCTTTGCGCCGTCGACGGCGAGGCCCTCGGTGGCCGAGGGGGAGTGTGAGGGGTTCTTCTCGTAGGTTCCCGTGCGCCAGAAGCGGTCGAGGATGTCGTTCTCGTTGGTTGCGCAGACGAGCTTGTCGACGGGGAGACCCATGCGCTTGGCGAAGTAGCCGGCGAGGATGTCGCCGAAGTTGCCGGTGGGCACGACGAAGCGGGGTTTGGCGGTGCCGGTGGCGGAGAGGCGCTTCTGCAGCGCGAAGTAGGCGGCGAAGTAGTAGGTTTGTTGAGCGAGGATGCGTGCCCAGTTGATGGAGTTGACGGCGCCGAGCTTTTGGCTGGCG
>JPJU01002485.1:0-13053 GCA_000750735.1 Pseudogymnoascus sp. VKM F-4246
TCGAAGCGCGAGCGCGCGGTGTCGGGGTGCAGGCGGGCGCGCGAGATTTGGGGGGACCCAGAAGGCGTCCCGGGGGGAGAGTCGAAGTCGGTGTAGTGCGACGAGGCGGAGCCGGAGCGGTGGGTGCCATCCTGGGAGGGTTAGCTGAGAACTGGCTTGTGGGTGAGGGGGGACATACAGGAGCTGTGGAGTTGTCGTCTGTTAGGGAGGGGGTTTCGTAGATGTCTGGCGCGGAGTCCTAGGTGGTTTGTTAGCTGGAACGGTCAATGCGGAGGGAGGGAGGGGCGTCTACCAGATCAGGGAGAGCGGCGTATTTCCTGTTGAGATTCATGGTGGGCTTTGTTTGCGTTTGCAGGAGCTTGGAGGGCAAGGTTATTGTCGAGCTTGGGGTTTGGGGTTGGGGAGCCGCGATGGGGTTTAGCGACAACCGCGTTTATGCCGGTACCCCTGGACTACAGGGACTGGCGTGTTCTGAACGGTATTGGGTTAATTATTATCAGAACCAACCTGGATATAACAAATTTGCATGCAGGATTCTGATTAACACGGCTAATCCTGGGTTGGCTGCCCAATGTAGAGCTTATTCGTTTATCCACGGTTCAATGTAATTAATAGCCATAATCAGATATCAACATAATACAATTGCATGCCACTGTCGTGGGAATATAGAACCTACCCCACAACCGCAATTCCCAATGCTAAGCCCGGCGCCTGGCACCGAAAGCATATTTATATATTGGTACAAACCCACCAGCAAGTTGAAGCTCCCCACCGCCCAGCCCAACCCGTCCCATATATACGCCACAAACCCCAATCCAACCCAATCAATTTACAATCCCCCCTCCCCATCACTCACCTCCGACTCCGCATAACCCCCCACCCTCTTCGCCCTCCTATCCCTCTTCCCCTGACTCGACATTCGAATCTCCTCTTCCTCCTCCTTACTCGGCACACTCGGATGCTCCGCCTCATACGCCTTGCGGAACGCAATCGAATCCTTGTCCCACACCCGGCAGAGCTCCTTGTAATTCGCCAGCCCTGCATTATAGATGTCCTTGCCCTGGCTCGCGCGCTCTTGGTACGGCTGCTTCTCCTCTTCCGAGGCGTCCTTCCACATCTTGCCCAGCATCGTGCGCACCTCGTTCGACACGGGTCGGCCCTTGCCAGGACGTCGGTTCGCCTCGCATTTCTGGCGCGCGAGCTCCGCGTTGGCTTTGCTGAAGAGGACGTAGGGGTTTATCGTCAGCTTCTGGGGAGGAAGCGGGTAGGGACCGAATTTGGCGTAGATTGCACCCCAGACCTCGTTTTCGTAAGCTTGAAGTCGGGCTTGTTGGAGGCTCTTGGGCTGGTTTTCTAGCTCGGCGGCTTTGCGCTTAGAGTCCTTGGGTAGGACGAGGGGCTCGGGGACGTCGATGGGTCCGATCATGGATTCTAGAACTTCCGAGGCGACACGGAGACCAGAGAGGTATGCACCGTGGACTGTGGCGGGATGGGTGCCGCAGGTGTGTTCTCCGGCAAAGAACAGGTTTCCAATGGGCTTTGCCATGACTTCGTAATCGTCAAGTTGGAAGTTTGGGCCCGTGTACGAGTAACTCCCGCGAGCAAACTTGTCCGAGCCCCATCGTGTAATGATGGCCTCTACAGGTTCCGGGACGGTCTCGCCAAATACGCTCCGCAAGACCTGAGTAGCTTCAGCCACCAACGACTGGTTATCCTCCTTTTCGGTCTGGAACGCTGCATCACCAGCCATCAGCGCAATGAGGGTAGGCACACCACTCGTCTTTGTACAGTTGAACCACTGGAAGAAACGACCACGCTTGGTAGAGTAGTCTGCCTGGTTCAAACTCGCACGGTAGATGGGATCGCGGAGAACCCCAAATATGTCTCTCGTAGTATCCCAAAACGGCTCCTTATAGACAAGAGCCACCTTGTTGAGAACCCCAAAGCCAAGTCGTTCAATCGCACCAGTCTTCCATTCAGGGAGGGCAGGCTCGAAGTCAATACTAGAGTTCTTGAGGACTCCCAGCGGAATTGTTGACACAACGATATCAGCCTCGACCGTAGAGCCATCTTCACAGTCGATGGTTGCAGCGCCCGACTGATCTGCTGAGTATGCAATCCGCTTAACCGCGCTTCGCTTCCGGACATTGAGAGGATGGGGGCAGTGCAGCAGGCCGCGTGGTACCTGCTGATAGCCGCCCACAATCTGGGTATGTTTGCCTTCCCACTCATTCCCAGCATCCACATCCCATCCGCGTAGACTGAGCTCCTTGTAGTTGATAGCGTTGCTGTACTCGAGATTGGCAATATGCCAGTTGAGCAGGCGCAGGTCCAGTGGTAACAGATGAACAACACTCCCAAACTGCTTGATTGCTTCGTCCACTACAGAACCCAATGTTGCTCCCTTGCGATCAGCAGCCTCATCGAGATCCAAGTCCTTGCTATCCTCAACCCCATCTTGCAGTGCCCAGCCAATGAGACGCGCCTTATACGCTGCCTTGTGCACCGCCGGTCCTCCCGGTTCTTTATGCGGCCTTCCAGTTATGCGGTCCGTCGATACGGGGACTACGTCAACTGGAGACTTGGTTAAGAGGCTGTTCTCCGCTCCATTCTGCTCTACTCCGTTTTCATCTGATAATACAACATGTGATTTCGAAGCCTCTTCGTCTTCGGCCACAGCGATTGTCTTGCCAATATCCCCATGCCCATCGCGGTATGCGTCGACGAGGTCATGGTCGCCTTCAATGTTGATTATTTTTGGCAGCTTGAATTTATAATCAAAGAGCCGATCCAGTATATCGTTGTAGAGCTTCTCCGCTAGGTGGTCTCGTGTCTGGTCAACCGGTTGTCCGTTGAAATCGTATAGCGTAGTCGTTGGACGCAGCGCATGGTAATCGAGCGCCAGCTGCCCTCTGACCAAAATATTCAAGGGATTACCACGCTCAAAGCCCGTAATGATCATGCCGCCCATTTCCGCCGTGCAGCGGTATCCCTCTTCTAGCGTCGAGGCAGAGGTATCAGTCTGGAAACCACGTGAGTAGACGCGGCCTCCAATCCTGTCTCTCCCCTCCAATACAACAACATTTGGGACCTGTTCGCCCTTTTCAAGAAACTTGGCTTCAAAATGTGCAAACAGCCCCTCTAGCTGCCTAGCACAACCCAACCCAGACATCCCAGCTCCAATCACGGCAATTGTCTTGCGTGCGCGCTTCCCAGGGCGTTGCTTCGATGCTGGTCCGCGGGGTTCCACATTATCCAAACACCCATAGTTGATGTAGCCTTGTCGAACAAGCCACTCGTAGCAGACGTTTGCTACGTCAAACCAGCGTGCATCCCTCGCGCAGCCAATTGCCTCATCCTGCAGGACGCGGACCAAGGGATTCCTGATCCACAATCGGAGAATTGCATTTCGGATATTCAGGTAGGTCGTCACCTGCATCTGGGTGAGGTGTGTTCTTAATAATTTATACTCATCGGTATGCAAGGAATATGGATTGAGCCGTGATGATTCTGCCGCAGCGATGCACTGACGGGCATATTCCGACATGGGAATGTCTATAGGTATAGAGGATCTCGGGCGGACATCGTATTTGACTCGTTTCCTTGTCGGCTCTTGTGATGATCCATTCTTCTCATGGTCTGACAAAGCAGTTTGACTGGATATCGATGAAAGAGAAGACGGTTCATCGAATGTCTCTGTGGCCATAGATGATGCCATTGACGAGCGCGATTCATTCGCCTTGGGTCCATCGCCACCTAACAAGGACTGCAAATGTTTCGATGGCCTTGCATGTTAACATTGATCCTAAAGGGCATTAAGAGATTCTTACATTAAGTTACCATTCGCTTTGAGACTCCATGCTCCCGTACTAGAAGGTAGTGCAGCATTCTCACTCTTCGGGAATGTTCTCGAGATACTGGTCTCGTCTATATGAGCCATCGCCTTAGCATCCCCAACACTAAGTTGAATATCCGATGTTATATCTGATGCGACAGGCGCAGCCAAGACGCCAGTAGACAGATCTGCCGACTCCTCAAATATAGCCAGCTGAGAATCCAGCTCTTGTAGTCCCATTAACGTGTCCTGGCCAAAATCGTCGACAAGCTGCACTTGAGCATCAATCGTGAGTGACATTCTTGACCGTTGGCGTTTACGGGGCCCCTCAGGCAACGGTAGGCGCGAGAGCCGCTTTTTGGACGACGTCGTCTCGGTCGGGATATATATGTGGATTTTGCCGTACTACTGGACACGCCTCCCATTTATAACCCCATCCATGAAATATCGCCTAGGCTGACATCGGATATTTGCAAAGTCTAATTAACCAGTGACTACCTGCAACAATGTTAGCAACAGCCTAGGTCAGTCTAATATCAATACATATACCAATTCATATGGGTTCGCCTGCTTGTCGCAAGTTTCGTATATGTCCTCCCAACCCCAGCACCAAGGTCGGTATTCTCGCGTGCGGCAATTAGAAAGTACTAGGTTCGTATCATACAATTGCACTATTATAAAGAGAGATAATGCTAGGGCTGCGTCGGCTGACTTGGACACACGGCGCTCTTATATTCATACGGAGATGAGGAGAATTATGGCTCTTACGGGAACTGGTTCATCCCATGCACGTGATCACTAGTGACCCTTGCCGAGACCTCAATTCAACGTCAGGTCATCTATGAGGCAGCGAAAATTATCATTTATTCCGCCAATGTAGTTTGTTTATGGTATTGGATGTCGTCTACGCTAATGTGCACAATAATATGACTCTGCTTTCATTCTAAATGCGCCAGTATTAATTCTGGCTAGCAGCGTTTGTAAAATCTCCCTTCTCAATCGCAGTATCCATCATCCTGTTACCGTTGATGATTGATGTCGTGCAAATGATGATATTCTTGCGTTCTGCGATTGTTAGCTGTTGCAATTCGATGTCACGGAACTTCATACCTTCTTCCTTCTTGGCAATGAACCTCAACGCCGCAATCTCTGTATATGTTATGCCACCCAAGAAGACAATAATAACCGTCTTCTTCTCGCCACTATTCGTCAATAATGACCTTGCCTTTACAGCCTTGTCCTCTCCCTTTTGTATCTCGTCAAATGTTGCCCCTCTTGCATGCTTGACGGCCTCATCAAAGCCCCTCCAGCCCTGTCCACCACCGCCGCCAGCGTTGGCATTGGCATTACCTGGGGCCGCAGAACCGCGAGTAATTGACAATAGGTATTGCTTTTGGAGTATGCATTGAACGAGGCGAACAGATAACGGTGCATAGCCACTGTACACATACGCGATATCGTTGGGGTCCTGCTCATTGACCTCGTCAACGATGAGACGCAGTTGCTTCCGTAGAAATGTGTAGTTCGTCTTGGTTCCAGTGCTGACACCCGCTCCAGGCATCGGAATCATTAGCGCAGTAGGAGAAGATCGTGACAACAGCAGGTGCAGTTTCTCGAGCGCGTCCAACGTCAGAATATGCTGGTACCCGTACGCCTGCAGTATAAGCCGCTTAAAGTTCTCCAGCTCTTTCGGTTTAATCCCCCCTGATATGCAAGACTCCAGGCAAAGAAGTCGAAGAATCTCGGTAAGAGGGGCGTCCCGAGAAATCAATTCCTCGATCGCCTCGTGCTGCGATGACGGATCTGCGCCAGCTGCCAGATTCTGCTGAATCTCGAGCAACTGACTAAACTGAGTCGTCCGGGTATGCTTCATAATCTCTTCAGCAAGCCCGGTGTGGATCTTTAGGCTCTGCTGCTCCGCCTGGTAGCCTTTGAGATTGTTTACAAACTCTCGCAGTTCTGCCGTGGTCTTGTTCCCATGCCTGCTCTCGTAGTCGTTTTTTAATCGACGAGCCACCTTGTTCAGCAGACCGCCGACTACTGCAAAATTTGTATCTCGCAATGGGACGTAGAGTTTGTCGGATGAATCGAGCTGGATCTTTCGTGTTTTCCCTTGCGGGACTGATGTTCCGATACTCTTTGCCGACCCTTGCTGAGCTGGCTGAGGCGCCGCGCCGACAATCGACGAATCGATTTCGGCCTGGTTGTTTTGTATGCCAACAACTTCGTCTATCAGGCCTTCATATGTAAGCTGGGTGAGCAAGGGGGTTGCATAGTCCACCTCCCGGTCGATAACGATTAAGCTTTCGATTGTAGTACTCGGGCTCATTGTAAATTTATTGTCGTTGCCCTCCTCGCCGGCAATAGCTTCCTGCCGCATTCGAGTAAGGAGGTCCGCTAACCGCTTCGCATTATCGCCCTTGCCAGTGATTCTCGGAAAGAGGCCATGATTCTGTTGTATCAGCATGAGCGCCTTGGCCATGAGAAATGTCGGCGTCGGATCTTTTCTAAGATACAGGTCGCCGAAAGAGTCATTGAGCTCTAGAGATAAAAGGTCTTTTTCGAGAGACACAAAGTATAGCGGCAGTTCGTAAACGTTCACATCGCCCAAAACCCCCGCATCCTCTAGGATCTTATCGGATACCAGTGTTCGGCGAGGGACCCAGAATATAGAAAACTCGTGACCTGTCTGCGTTTCACGCTGGATGCGTTTGATGTGATCTAGGAGAGTTTAATATCACGAAAGTTTGGCATGAACAGCACCGTAACGTACATACCCGCAATCACGTTGGTGTTCCTCGCGCTCTCTCCCCTGGCAATGAATACCACATTCTGCTGGCTCGTGTCTGCGTTTCCATTCTCCAAGAAGAAGACCTTGTCGACGCCATAGTCTTGCAAGGTTGAGAACTTGACGAACAATCCAATGGGTCCGGCGAGGTCTCGCTCTAAGACAAGGTTCTTCTTGCCTCGTACCTGACGATGTTAGCACGGAGGCATCCGGATCCTGTTTAGCTACTTACACCCTCGAGCAGGGCCAACAAGTCCCGCCGAGACTTATCGGCAATCGCATCAACAGAGAACCCAGCATGAAGAGCCATGGTGAGCTCTACATACGGATTGTCGGATACGGCGTGGTTTGAGGGCCAGGCGCAACGCAGCCTCGTGGAGCTAGGACGTAATCTACGTGACGTGAAAGGCGGGGTTGGATTAACGATATTCCGTTCCCTTAGACATACAGGTCTTGGCGACCATGATGTTCACCCAGGCTAATCAATCTGCTCCATACTGTGCTACCCACCGAGATTGAGATCTGCTCCATTATGAGATCTCTCTTAATTGACATGATATTCAATGGCTACCAGAAATAGAGTATAGGTGCATAGAGTACTCTCATTATAAAATGGGTTTTATGGTTCGTTTGCCACTTCATCCCTCCTCCCCCCCGGTTTGTTTCATCCTCCCCAGCCAGATGAGCCAAAAGGCTGAGTTTTGCCCGCCGTGGCCCGCGTCTGAGCCGAAGTAGTGGTGGTAATTTCGTCATACCGTAATCTCCAAAATTGGTATGTACTTGTCATCGCTCCACTTGACTCTCCACCGTCGCCCATCTGCCGCAGATCTCGACCATCTTTATCTCGGGTGAGTGAGAGAGGCAAACTGTACGTGCGGCGTTGCCTTATTTCAATGGGGAAAGAGATTGACGAGAACGGATCAGTTTTCCCCATCCTTAACCCCATCCTCATATTAGAGTACAGAGTAGAAGCCGTATTGGTTGTTAGTGGGTGTTCACGGCGGTATTAACGTAGATGAGGTACTGACACATATCACCTTCCCTATACCAACTATACTATACACAGTATGACTTTTACGCTTTTACGCTTCTAAATTTTAATTATCTTTTCGCCGAAATGAGACACGTAGACACGTAGACACACACGTTCCTGCTGAAGGAAATGACGGCTAAGCATCCGCAAATTGGAGAGTTAATGGGATGCCTAGCAAAATGAGCGTTGGGCAGACGGAAACAGCTTAGCGCCAGCCACTTGAACGTGCTATAGCGTGGTACTTGAACGCTAACCTGCTCCTAGCCTGCTCCTAACCTGCACACCACAATTCGAACTTCCAATTACTCCGCCTGCCAAGTGGTTACCACCTTGCCTGATATGGGCTAGTGGGTTACGGTTCAGCCGGTCTATAACCAATCTAATCTCGTTTTCCTCCCCCTCGGCAGGGCCATTTCATTTTCAGGTACATGAGATTTGTGGCGCTATGCAGCATACAGAGCAGGTACCCCGTAGAGGAAAGAGAGATACGAGGCGATCCTGCAGGAGTACGGAGGTAGAAGCAGTAGTGGAGCCTTCTAAAAGTACTTCCGCCTTGCGTGGCGTTTGTGTGCATTTGGATGTATTCGTAGTGTTGGCTGCTAACGCGGTTACAATCTCCCAGTAATCTGATGGGCAATTACTCGTACATGCCTGTAGTATGCCTGTATGCCTGCACTGTAATGCCCTGTACATATGGAGATGCAGGCACTGACTGGACAGATTGGACACTGAGTTATCGTGATCCTTACTGCCTCTCTCCCTATAGTACCGCCGTCCTTGCTCCCGAGAGACTCTATTAAACCGGTAATGGACACAGTTTGGGTCCAGCACGGATGATACTATAACTACAGATATAGTGCTATAGAGAAGATGTGTTGTTTATTTGTTTGCTGGAAATGTACGAGTATAGTAATAGTACAGTAATACGAGTGTTCTTGCGTGCTGAGGTTATCCTCCACCCCCCGCCCATTCCCCCCCCTTCATCCCGCATCTCATCCCTCATCTCTTCATCTCACCCACGTCTCAAACATCAGATTCCTGTACCCGGAGACGCCGTGTGAGATATGCCCGCTATACAGCCAGTACAGTTAGTACAGTAGTCAGCACAAGTCAGTACAGTCAGTATTACGGTTCTGTCTAATTGTAAATTATCTGTACTTCTCATTATAGAGTACGTAGTACGTAGTACTATACTCTACGTACCTTACATCCCCCCCTCCCCCCCACGCTACTAGTCACTCTTAACCCTCTTTGATCGTAGATGTAGCGTGGTTGTGTGGTGGTGTGTGGACTGTGGACTCGCTATACCACCACTACTCTCCTCTCACTATCCTGTCCCGTACCTCTCTTCTCCGCACCCAAATCCACCAACCACCAAACACAACAACACAAACACAATCTTCTCGATCTCGAACTTCCGAAACCTCTCCAACTTCACAACCTTACTTTTGCAACTTTCGACTTCATTCCTCCATCACCACCTCCCCGTCTTTCACGACGCTCTTCTCTGGTCCAACGGGACCGTCCGCTCCTTTACATCTCTCCGTTTGTTCGCAACTGCGAACCCACCAAATTCCCCGGCATTCCACCTTCACATCCAAAGGGCCTTCGCATCAAAGATTCGCGCGTTTGAGACACTAGCATTGACGACCTCTCCACGGAGCCTTACGAATCTTCAGGTAAGCTCTTGAATCTTATGCCTAACGACCGTCCAATGCCCTCTTGGCCTGTCCGAATAAGCTTGAAATGCAATCTATGTTCCGGCACTGACAAGTTGTTTAGTTTGTCCCCGGGTATTCGGTCCCTGCTCAACTTCCAACACCAACGATTTGAACTTCCAGCGACAATATACCCACAGCAGACCTCAGCATCCAACGACTCCATTCAACATTGTCAGGAACCTAATGATCTCATCTTAGCTGTAGTGCATACCTTGGCCGCCGTGCGGCTGTGAGAAGCATGGCGACCATCACCTCCAGCAACCATGGATCACACCCCAGCATATCCTTCAGCAACGAAGACGGCCAGACATCTTACAGCATGTACGCCGAAACCTCAAACTCTCCTCGGTCGCCAGTCTTCCCTCTGGACGACCACCTGAGCACCGATGGACCTCTTCCGAATCCTCCCTTTGTCTTCCCAGCTCGCCCAGCATCTACACCATCATCCTTCTCCCGCGCTGGACGTAGACCTCACTCCGCATACGAACTCCCCAGGCAGCCAGGTCTCAACCAGGACTTTCAGCTGGGCGCAGGCCGATCTGCACCCCCACCACTTCCAAGCTTCTCGTTCAACCAAACGGCTACTGCGACGGAGGACTCGGGCATCTACAGTCCCCCGCTCTCACCAATGTCAGCTACGGGTGGCAGGCCAATACCCTCAAGACCCGCGGGTCATAGAAGAGGAGGCAGCGAATTCATCGGGGGAGACGGCAAGACGGGAGCGGGCAGTCTTCTCAGCACCAGTCCAACAAAAACTGAAGGACACCTGCCCCCACCTAACCCCACTGCACCTTCCGGGCCCCCCAAGGGCAGACGAGGCCATGCCCACAGACGATCTGCAGCCATTTCATGCCACGACCTGTCCGCAATCATGAAACCGCAGATGCCGGCAGCTGCCCCTCTCGGTGGTAGCGCTCCAACCAGCCCTTCAGAGGCACAGTCCGATGCCGCATTGGCAAACTCACTCGACAATGCGATACAATCCGGATTGGAAAATGCAAAGGTATCCGATGAGGTTACGACGCCACCACTCCCAACTACGGCTACAGCTCGTCTCCCAAAGACAACCAGAGTCGGCTTCTCCGATAATATCGAGTTTATCCCTCGTCCTCTGTCACTGGTCTCAAGTGATGCTTCGAGCACCATGACAGTGCGTCAAGGCCACTCGGCCACGGGCAGCCTCTCGTCGGTCATCTCCCTCGCAGCCGCGAGCCCGCCATCAAAGGAACAGCAGCGGGGCATCCCGAGTCCAGCTACAAGTCGCAAACCGGACGAGTACCGTCCGAGTACTGCTGGGCCCGTTTTTGGTGCACCAAGCAAAGGCTACTTCTCGGAAGAGAGCGAGGCAATTAGGAGAAGAAACTCTGATCCTTCAATGTCGGAGGAGGCAAACGTCGAGGACCCACCTCTCACACCTCGGACTGCCGCAAAACGATATTTCTTCTTCAATCCGCATGATGACGCCACTAGTGATGTATCTCCAAACCAATCGCGCCCAGTCAGTGCCTCGTCATCTGACAAGACGCGAGAGAAGTTGAATGTCTCTGCTCCCTTGCCAAAGAAGCTTGAGCCTGCACACAAAGACGCAGATCCAACTGAGGGAATGCCCAAGGTCACTCGCAAGACTTCAATGACTAGGAAGCCCAGCAAGAAACAGAAGAAGGTCAAGTCTTGGGCCGGTTCTATTTTATCTCGCAAGGGGAAGCCCCGCAGCTCCAAGCACAAGGGGCTTAGCAGGAAATCTCCTACGCCTCCTCTGCGAAACTATGAGCCTCCCACCTATGATACAACGGAGCAAGTTCTTTCACCTCAGGCTGAGATGCCGGAGCAGACAACGGAAGTAGTTGCTCCTCCAGCAGCTACTCCTACTGCCCGAACCGACTTTGCAAATTGGAGACCCAGACACGTCGCTCCGCAAGATGACGAGACTATGAGCCCAATCATTGATCTCGATGCTGCTCTTGGCCCTTTCAATACCCCAACTGGCCATGACCTGGAATGGGAGACATCACAAAAGTCTTTTGGCCAAACCAAGAGGAGAATGCACAGCGCTGCCGGCATGACTGGGTTCAAGGGGCCCGGCCTGCACTACCACAGACGCACTGAGAGTGCTCCTGAGATGGTTGCATTTGAAAACCCACGCTTTGGCCTTCACCATATTGGGAGCAGCTCTACTATGGAGGACGTGTTTGAGGAGGAAGAAGAGGACGAAGACTGGGAAGAAGTCAAGACCGTGTCACACAAGGGCTCTACTATTAAGGCCGAGGATGAAGAATCCTCTGGTCTTGGAATTGAAATCAAGGTCGTTGATGCAGAGAGCGGCCATGATAACGTCATGGATTGGACTCTGGACCAGGGTAGTCCTTCGCAGCGTGGCCTGAAGAGAAAGACGAGCGCTTTGAGCGAGGGTGAGGGCTTGCAAACTGCATCGAGCATGAATTCTGCCCGATCAGTGAGCCCACTGCGCGAGAACTTCACAATGGAGGATCTCAACCCGCCTCCAAGGATTGGAGATGACACGATCATCACGAGACCGATTTCGAGCTCAAAATCTTCCAGCACCGGCACGCCACCATTCCGAGCTGTTGCTGCCAAAGACTTGGCTCCAATGGACATTCAGCCATACTCCATCCAGCCACCATATCTCACACCAACCACACCCAATTCGACTTTCCAATCGCCCTTCCCATCTCCGCGCACGCCCATTTCCTACGACGCGCGCAGAATGTCAACTGCCCCGTCCTCGATCCTCGATGAGCCGGGCTTCAACCCTCTCTGGCTGGGTGAGCCCGGCCCTGAGATTCGTATGTCCGTCGACGAGGTCCCATCCTTGACCAGCAGCAACTCCACCATGACTCGAGAGAGCATGATGAACCCTGGCTACGGAAACCCTCAATTCCGAAACGGACAGCGATCTGCCTCACTCTCCAACCCGACTGTGAACCGCAAGCGGTCTAGCATTGCTAGTCTCTCGCGCCTCCTCAGCTCGCACGGAGAGAAGAGCAAGCTCTACATTGAAGAGAGCGCCGATGACTTCCCCGAGTCGAAGAAGGAGAGCAAGGGGAAGCGGATCAGCCGCATGATGCAGTTTTGGAAACCGAGCAAGTCGGAATCCTCTGATGCACGAGAAGCATGAGCGCATAAAGCATGAACATGAGCATGAGTAGAGAGAGAAAGAGAGAGTGGGGGGATTCGTTTTTTTTTTGCTCCCTAATTATGCGAAGTTCCCCCTTCAAACCTACATATTTGCAAAGAACCACAAGCGAGCAAAGCAAGCGTGCGAAACTTTTTGAAGCATCAACACAACTGAAAGAAACAAAATCGAACTTTGTCGATTTGATTACACACACAACACAAAGCAATTCCACCTTCTCGGAATATGGATATAAAACGACTTTCATAACGAATCATCCTGCGGAATTTGTTTTTCTGTTACCACCTGTTCCTGGTTCCTGGCGTTAAAACAACTTCATTTTAATCATTAGATTTGTTCTGTGCATTACTGAGATGGCGGTGGGGGGGGAGGGAGGCGCGAAAGGGCTATAAATAAGATCCTCTCTTCATGTTATAACTGTAGAGCGAGTGTGCATAACAATGATACTTTACATGTGTAATCAAATTGTCCATCAGTGATCAAATATGTCTTTGTCATGATAGTGATGTGATACCCACACAT